>PVLC010001619.1:0-90000 GCA_004027655.1 Graphiurus murinus | reverse complement strand
AATTGTCCAAACCAGCCAGTTCTGAGCCTGTTTATCTCACCCATCCCTATACCACAAGGGCTCATACAACAGTCTCCTCACGCTCTTGCCGCCTCCTTTCTGACCGTTTCTTTCCCACATGGCGCCCCCTGCTCAGGGTGCCTAGCTCCTGTTTCCAAGAATCTGCAGGTAGAAAAACTGCTTCTCACCACCTGACAGTGCACCCCTTAGAAAAGGGGTGACCCAATAGGAGCCATGTCTAGGAGAACTGACCCTCTCCTAGCTGGTACTCAGCCACCTCAAAACACTGCAGTCATTCCAGGCATCTCTGTGATGACATCATTCTAATTCAATAGTGCCCATGCTGGAGATGCAAGTCCTCCTCTTCTGGGGTTCCCCTTCCCTAAACAGTGGCTATATCCCATGCCTGCCACAAGGTCCCCTGGCTTTCCTTCACTGCCTCTTATTGGACTTCAGACCTTCCCAGGGCTCCAGGGTCTTGGTGGGTCTTTTCTCCTTGGCTGAATCCCTGATCACTCCTTAAAGAACCCAAGCTGGCCTGACACTGGCCAGCTCTCTTCCCCTTCCTCCTCCCCTCCAACTTCACCTCGGGACCTCTTCTTAAACTATCCTCATAAAACCCATGGGCCCAGCCTGGGTGTTCCAGTCTTGGACTCCCTCCTGGAGCCAGTCCTGCATTGGTGCATCAGGGAATAAAGGGATTGGGAGACCCTGTCCTACTGGCCTCTCCCTACCAGGAATGAGCTGTGTGGCCAGGAATGGTTCACATCTCCTCTCTGATCCCTCCTTTCTGAGCCTTGCTTACTCATCTATTAAAAGATGTTTCATAATAAAAGAAATAATTTTATTATAACAACATCTAATGAGTTCCAAGCCCTTAAAATCCACATATATGTGTGTGCATGTGTGTGTGTGTGTTTCCCCATGAAAAATGTACCTCTCATTATAATCTGAGAAATTAAATATACTTCTCTCTTTTATGAACTTATAAACAGTATAAGTAGAGCTCAGACAAGGACATCCAAACATCATGACCTTGAACCTTCAAATTATATAAGATTGTTGTGAGGATCAACAAATAAACAAGAGAATACAAAATGTATACAAAACCCTGACGTGCTCTACAAAATCAGAAACATTACATTTTTTTGAAGTAATGAAAACATAAGCAGGCTATTCTATCAGGCACAAGCCCTTCCTTCTCCTAGAGTCTTCCATTCTGTACCCTGGCAATACTCACCTAACATTCAAAGTTAAAACAGAAAGTTCCATCCTGTTCTCTGGGTGCACGTGTGATTATTGTTCTATTATCCCTCACACTGTGCTCTCACAAGGCCTTCTCTAATGCATCTTTCCTTGGCAGTTGTGTCCTGGTTTGTCTTCTCCCCGCACACTGTCTGCTCTGAGCCTTATAATGAAACCAAAGGTTAAATGTCTGTAGACTCACGAAACACCCATGACATTAAAACAATTGGATGGGGAATGATCTCCTCCTGACATACTGGGGGAGATGGGCTGTAGGTCCATTAGAGTTAATGGGAGTTCCAGCCAAATCAAGGTGAAGCCCCTGCTCCCAAGGGCACTGTGGCAAAGAGAAGAACCAGGGAAGTTTAAATGGGAAAAACCCCACATAATGCGGCCTAAAGGAGTCAAGGAATCTGAGCATTAGACTTGGTGATGATTGTTTGTTTGAAAGCTGGTCTCTAGTCCTGGACTCAGACAAAAGTAGCACTAGCCCATCCATTTAGCAGCTGTGTAGCCTTAAGGAAGTTATTAATGCCATTAATGCCAATCAGATCTCAGTTTATTCATCTGCAGAAAAGACGTAAGAATAGCATAGAACTAACCCAACTATGAAAAATTCTCTCGGGAAGCTAAATGATGGTGTGCACACAAAATATACTGTACAAAGTAAATGTTCTACAATTCAGGTTCAATATTAATATTTTTATCATCATCACAATTAATATAAACTTCATCATTTTGGAAGAACAGGAAATGTCTTACTTTTATCAAATGGCTTCTAGGTGGGTCACAAAGACCGCAATCTCTACCACCTACATCTGACTCCACTCAGTGTTACACACAATACCAGCTCATTCTCCCAAGGACTCTGAAACACACATCATCTGCATTTCACAGGAAGTGGAAGCCCAGAGAGACGAAGCTGTGGTAAGTAGGGTAGCATTTACCGTATCTGATAAATACATGGCAAGTTCAAGATTTGTACACACCTTGATGTAGGCTGACTTCATGAACACATAAGCCAGCCCTTTTCCATTTTATCCCTATGCCAACACCATAACCCACCACAGTTAGTCCAAAATAGTGTAGTGGGCGAGCGGGGTATCTCAGTGGTAGAGAGCTGGCCTAGCATGCTTAAGGCCCTGGGTTCAATGTCCAGCACCACCAAAAACAAAAACAAAACAAACAAACAAACAAACAAAACACACACACACGCAGTGTAGTGCTCTTGAGAAAGAAGGGACTCATGAACCTAAAAATTTGGATTTTACCCCCAGTCAGTGAAAAAGACATTTATTCTTTTAGATGGCCTATAGGATACTGCAGGCCATTCTGAGATGTCCTATAGGGGATTACAGGCCATTTGAAATGCCCAGTTGGGTCAACAATACCTTTTGAGTCCTCGAAGTCAACCAGCATTGATGCATAAGATTCCAATAGCAAACACAGGGAAAGGAATAAGTTCCTTTTTTTTTTTTTTTTTTTTTTTTTTTTTGCAGTACTGGGGATTGAACCCACAGGTATTCAGGGTCTCACTAAGTTGCAGAGGGCCTCACTAAGTAGCTGAAGCTGGTGGCAAACTCAGATTCTCCTGTCTCAGCCTCCCAAGTACTGGGATTACAAGTGTGCACCATCACGCCTGACTTCCAATTCTTTCTAAAAGATAAGCCAATTACAACAGAAAAACATATGCCATATGCCATTCTAAGAGTACCAGGGAGCCGGGCGTGGTAGCTCACGCTTATAATCCCAGCATTTGGGAGGCTGAGACCGGAGGATCCGGGTTCGCAGCCAGCCTTAGCTACCTAGTGAGGCACTCCGTAACTTAGTGAGACCCTGTTTCAAAATAAAGAATAAAAAAGTAGGGCTGGGGGTATAGCTCAGAGGTAGAATGCCCCTGAGTTCAATACCCAGTACCGAAAAAAAAAAAAAAAAGAGTACCAGGGGCTTCCAGATATATTTGAAATAAGGAGGTGGTTGTAAGGTCAAAGCACAGGGAAACCTAGGGAAAGACACAGAGACACTCAGCATTGAAACATCCATTGATCTGGGACTCCCAAGGATGTCTCACCCTCCTTCTGTTTAAATACACCCTTCCTGTGCTTCCTGAGGACAAAACGCCTAAGACTTGTAGACCAACCCTCAGTCCCCTTGTAGAATGTTGTGGAGAGCTGTTTCTTTGTTCCCTTTCTGGGTCTGTTAAAGAAAAAGATCATTTAGGACACTTTTTAAAGAAGAGTAAAGCAGACTTGAGGTACCGCCATTGCTGTAGGGACTTGAACCTGCAAGGAGCTCTTGCTATAAGGGAGACAGATGGGGTTCAATTCTGAATACCTCTTGGGCAAGAGAGAACTGATAGCCAAGGAGCAGGGTGAGAGGCAGTGGAGAGAAAATTAGTGCAAATTATTGCAACCCCACCAACAGTGTATTAGGGTTCCCACTTCCCCACATCCTCGCCAGCATTTGTTGTTGTTTGTGTTTTTAATGATTGCTATTCTAATTGGGGTTAGATAAAATCTCAGGATAGTTTTGATTTGCATCTCTCTGATTGCTAATGATGCTGAACATTTCCTCATACATTTATTGGCCATTCGTATTTCTTCTTTTGCAGATTAGTGCAACTACATTGGAAAACAGTATGGAGGATTCTCAGATGAATGGGAATGTACCTACCATATGATCCAGCAATACCTATTCTGGGTATCTACCCAAAAGAATGGAAACCAAACTAATACCAGACTAATGCATACATATCTATGTTTATAGCTTAGCTGCACAATTCACAATTGCCAAACTATAGAACCAGCCAAGATGCCCATCAACAGATGAATGGATTACAAAACTATGGGATATGTACACAATGGAATTTTACTCATCCATAAAGAAGAACAAAATCATGTCATTTTCAGGGAAATGGATGGAACTGGAAAACATTATGTTAAGTGAGATTAGTCAGTCACAAAAAGTAAAAAATTGTATTCTCTATATAATATGCAGAAACAAGGGAGAAAGTGGGGTCATAGGAGGGACTCTAGACAAAGAAGGAGAAACCTTAAATGAGCAAAGATGTCCACCTAACTGAAGGTGATGGAGGGGGGAAAACACCCTAATGCACATGATGTCCATTCACAAACATATCAAAGTCAATCACTAAGCTGAACATGAGAAGGAGGGAGGGGGGAGGGAATGGGGTGGGAACTGGGAAAGGGTTAAATGAGTGGTGTGTACATGTATGCCTCTACCAGCCTGTACCTCACAAAGATGTATGATTACAATGCACCAATAAAAAATATTTTTATAAAAGAAAATAAAATGACTAAGGGAAAACATCAGTGGGAGAGGCTATTTCTGGCTAAACCAACCTAACTGAATTCTGGCTGAGGACAGGCCCCGGTGATCAGCTGTCGCCTGGGGAATGATGAGGGATAAGAAAACCAGCTGACTCTCAAGCGTGATCAGACACTGAAACGAGGAGTTCTGCTTAAACTGATGTAGCAGACAGGGTTCTTGATAGAATCACATCATGCAGAGATGAACATGGAGTCCCCAAAGTCAGGCTTAGCTGAGAAGTTCAGGAGAGTGTGAGTAGAGTTTGGTCAAAGAGAAAATCTCCGTTAAGCTTCCTGCACGAATTCCTTTTTAGAGGAGAATTCTTCACCTCTGAGGAGTCAAATGTAAGAGGCAAGTTCACCATCAGCCCTAGAGAGTAAAATAAAGAGAAGAAAACTGGCCAGCCAAGAACAAAAAAAACCCAGCGGCCCAGCCCCATGGGTAAAATCAAAGCAAGACAGGTATCATTTGGACAGGAGGTTCTGTATACCTGCAGGTTAGTTCTTTTCCCCTCTCATCTCTGCCACCTCCCTTCCTTCCCCCATGCCATTTTTATGGGCAGGGTCCCTTGTTTGACATGTCACCCCAAACAGAAACTATTTCATTCAAGTTGAATTTGGATAAATGGAAACCTTAGTTACTAAAAGAGTGCCATCTAAAATTGCGATATAATGTTCTTGAGGTCAGGAACATTTTCTTGCTGAGTCATTCAGTCTCAGATTTCTGCTGAATTTTGGGGCAAAGACCTGTTCACCGAGTCCTCACTACCACATTTGGGGTGAGCCCTGTCATGCCCAATGCTCAGTAAGGGACAGAGGCAGAGGACTTTGAATTAAAGTGCCCCATACCAGATGATCCTCCCATAGCAAAACTGGGATCAAGTCCAGGTTTCCCAGGTCCAAATCCAAGATGCTGTTCCACACCATCTTCTTCCATATTTTCCCACCAAGAAATGTCCTGTCACAACATCAACACGAGTTCTCATTTTTATGTCTGAGGCTCACGGTTGGCTTCCCTTTGCTTTATCTAAATTATTCTTTCTTCCCTCTTTCTAGTCCTGACAACATTCAACCTAAAAATGAAGGAAGCCTCCCCTTGAATTCCCTAGTGAAAGCAGGGAAAAAAAAAAACTTGTTTTCTGTTCTTTTCTTGGATTCACAGATAAGAATGGCGACACAGCACAGTCTCGGATCTCAGCAGCTATTGTCCTCTGAATGTTTTATTCTTTCACATACACCTTAATTTGCCCGAGAAAGAAACAGATATCTGATATGACAAGTGTATGTTTTTTTTTTTTTTCCTGGAGATCTGACTGTTCATTTTTTCCTTGGAAGGGCCAGAGTGTCTTTCAAAAGTTTCAGCCCTGGGTTTTTGAGAAACTTATCCGTGTGGCGTGTCTGTCACTTCTCACAGTCCTCAAGCGAGTCTGGGCAATTTTCACATAATGGCATTTGTTGACAGGTTGTTAGGGCTGGCAGTGAATATGTTTGAAAAACTGTCAAGCTGGTGAAAAAAGAATTAAAGAGAGAGCCTCCTTACATTTGAAACAGCATGTTAAACTGTAAGTACGTCCTCAAAATGCAGAAACCTCCATTCTCATCAAGTTACATGCTTACAGTGACAGCCTGAGAAGGTAGAATCCCTAAAAATTAATGTCATCTTGTCACTTCAAAGGTCAGAAGGCACATTACCACTAAACTCTATTTATCTGCATAAAATTGAGTTTGCCTTTAATGCTCAATAACAGGTGAATGGAAAAGAGAAGTCCCTGCAGATGTTGTCAGGAAGATGCAAGGTGTTTAATTGGGCAAGCAGAACTGCCCACGGAGTTGGCAGGGAGCCCGAAAATGTGGCATTGCAAATCTCGTCACTTGGGCCACTGTGGTGGTTGGTCATTAATCAATAGGTTTTTGAGGAATGAGTTAATTGATGAGCAGTGATAGAAGCACTGGATGGACATAGTAGCCATGTCAGTTACCCATTAGTTGGACAAAAGAAAACCCATCATGTCCCAAAGGCTTCCATTTCTAGCCACATCAGGGGTCATAGAGATGACCCAGGGTCAACTACATGGCATTTTTTTTTTCTATGACTGTTCAGTGTGGGTAATGACTGTCAAACTTACATTGAAGGCCATTATGTGTACAATCCTAGCCTAGACATCCTGCAAGAAATATCCACTCTGGGAAACTTGTAACCAATCTAGGAATCCAGGTCAAGCACTAGAACCATGAAATCACAATATGCTATAACAAGAATACTTCAAAACAGCAAGAAATGTGATGGTGTCAATGTTGGTGCCGCCTTGTCTTGCTTTGCTCAACTCTAGCTTGCTGAGCGCATCTCTCCTATAGATTATTACCTAATCTTCTGCTGACATAATTCTGGCATCAGCATCAGTCTCTTATAGTATGAAATTCATCCTACTTAGCTCAGTGGCTCACTTATGGCCTTCAAATATGTATACATATAAACTGGCTATTCCTGGTTACTTAATAGTCATGTGCTCATCAGCAACTTATTTAAGTCCTCTTGAGACTCAGTTTTCTCCTCTGGGGGATGGGATAATGGTTTCTTTAGCACAGAGACAACTTGAGAATCAAACTTGAGGAGACACCAGGCCAAACCTGGTGCATACTATGTGACCGAACACTTTTGTTTGGAAGACATGGGTCCCTGAGGGAACCGGGGAGATCCAGGTCATAGAAGATCCCATCAACTTTGTTTAGTGCTGCCAATGAATTTCTTTCCTTTAAACTGAACCAATATCCTTTAAGACAAGGTCTCTCTCTAGCCATTAACATAGCTTCTACCACTATCTCTGGATAAACTTGTGCCTGGGCACAGTTTAAAAACCTTCAACTGTTGAGCATTTCCACCAGGGTCCCTCCAGCAGCTGAGATCCAAGCATGCTCTGAGATGTTGCAAGCTCTGCAGGATGCAGAGTTTAATCAACCAAGAGGTCCAGAGGCCTGGCAGAGCATCATGCCCACAGGGCAGGCCTGCTGCCTCCCCCCACTCAGGGAAGAGTTTGTTGTACGGGAGAGTCAAGTCAGATTTTACAGTGCTGTCTCTGAGATTACCCAGCGGGTGGGCAAAAAGCTGACAACAGAGGAGTTTCAGAGCCTTGGGATTCACTTTTGTGGCAAGAGGCTCCGGCTGGAGCAGGAGTTGCAAAAGCAAGACAGTCAAAGCCAGCCCCTCTAGAGACAGCTGAGAACGATAAAGAGCAGTAACAGCTCTATTTTTAAAATAAACATTTTTGTTAAAGCATAATAAAAACATGGAGCATACAAATCATAAATCTGTCTTAAAGAATTTTCAAAAATCACTCATAGTCTTGGTACCAGTTCAAGAAGGACCAAAATCATGCAAAATATATCCCAACCTTCTTTTACCCCCCAGTCACCAGCACTTTGCCCTTTAAATGCACTCACTTTCTTAACACCTAGCACATAGATTTGCTTGCTTCTCTTTGGACTTTACTTAATGGGATCATACTGTATGTACTCCCTATGTCTGGCTCTTTCACTTAATGTTATTCTTCTGAGACTCATCCGCATTGTTTTGTGCAGCATGGGTTCATTTTTCTCATTTCCAGTTAATATTCCACTGTGGAAATACAGCCCAATTTGTCTTTCCATGCTACTGTCCACAGACATTTGAGTGACTTTCAAGTGTTGGCTCATAGGAATAGTATGTCTATGAATCCTCCTGTGCATGTCTTTTGGGCCACATATGTATGCACTTCTCGTCAGTCTATTCCTGGGCTGGAAATGCTGATTATAGAGTAGGCAGATGTCTAGGAGATACTTCTAAAGTGATTGTAACAATTTGTATGTTCATCAAAGAGTATGAGGGTTCCGGTTGCTCCACGTCTTCCCCAACACTTGGTGTTGTCAGGCAAAATGCAGGTCCTTTTGATGGGTGTGAATAAAAGCTGCTTCTGCTTCTTACTGAGGTTTTGTGTTTTGCCAAGCTCTGTGTTAAGCACTTTGCATATCTTCGTATGCTTGGATCTTTCAAAAGCAGTATCTCCACTTTTTTTTTTTTTTTTTTTTTTTTTTTTGCGGTACTGGGGATTGAACTCAGGGGCATTCTACCTCCGAGCTATACCCCCAGCCCTATTTTTTATTCTTTATTTTGAAACCAAGTCTCACTAAGTTGCAGAGTGCCTCACTAGGTAGCTGAGGCTGGCCGCGAACCCAGATCCTCTGGTCTCAGCCTCCCGAATGCTGGGATTACAAGCGTGCCCCACCACGCCCGGCTGTATCTCCACTTTTTGGATTAGGAAACTGATATTAAAAGAAGGTAAGCTATTTGCTCAAAGTCACCTGATTTCTGTGTGTCAGTATTGGTATACAATTGCAGTTCAGTCTGACTTCAAAGATTACTATTTCCATGATAATATGTTATTATTAATTGATCCTTACTGGGTTTAAAAGGCTGTGTGTGTGTGTGTGTGTGTGTGTGTGTGTGTGTGTGTGTGAGATTCCTGAAGGGATTTCAAATGCATCTTAATTCAGGCTGTTACAACAAATTTTCATAGTTTGAGTGGCTTAGACAGCAAATACTTATTTCTCATAGTTCCAAGAGCTAGGAAGTCCAAGATCAAAGTTCTGACCCATCTGGATCCTGGTGAGAGCTCACTTCTTAGTTTGCAGATGACTGTTTTCTAGATGTATCCTCACATGGGAGAGGGAGAGAATGAGGGAGGAAGAGACAGAAAGAGGAAGAGGAAGAAGAGGAGGAAGAGGAGGAAGAGGAGGAGAAGGAAGAAGGAAAGGAGGGAGGCCCCACATGTCTTTTCTTTTAAAGGCACCAATTCTATTATAGGGTCTCCCTTCATCACCTAAATACCTCCCAAAGTCTCCACCCTCTAATACCATGAAGGGTAGAGATTTAACATGAATTTTAAGGGGGTGCAGACATTCAGTTCACAGAATAATATAATTGGCTCCATCACAAACTATTGCTTAGAAAGAAGGCAACCTGACAGTTAGCCACTGAAAGGGAGGATGTGACCAGGAAAGGTGGCCCACAACCACAACGCACACCACTGTGAAAATGTTAATGGTGGAATCTCCAGCATTGTATCCTCAGAACCTGATAGACTACCTGGCCCCAGGTATTTTGTTGTTGCTCTTATTTCTTTAGTTGTAAAGAGACAAAGAGGTAAAGAGTCAGAGCCAAAACACAGAGCAGATAGTACCCAAGGACTGAAAGCTGGTGTTCTGGTACAAAAGAGAGGGTCAGGGAGAGAGGGAGAGAGGGAGAGAGGGAGAGAGGGAGGGGGAGAGAGAGAGAGAGAGAGAGAGAGAGAGAGAGAGAGAGAGAGAGAGACACTGACTCTAGCAAAGAAATCAGAATCAGGACATTTTATCCTCAATGTCAGTCTCTACCTCTGATCTCACTGTGGTGAAATGGATGCTTGAAGTGAAGAAGCTACCATCCCGTCCAGCCTCTCCTCATATCCCCAAGGAGATATTCAAAATCCAGTTAACCACATAACCCTGGCCCTCTCCCTTTCTAACCTTCTGGACTTCATCACTCCTCTTAGCTCAAATCTGAGCCTCTCCCCATTAGAGTTATGGTCTGGATATAGAATGTTCCTTGAAAAGCTCCTGTATTGGCAACACAAGAATTTTCAAAGGTTAAATAATTGAATCACAAGGGTTCTAATTTCATCAGAGAATATATTCACTGATAAATTAACAATTTGAATGAATTTATTGGGTGGTAACGTAGACAGGTGGAACATCGCTGGAGGAGGCAGGTCATTGCGGGTGTGGTCTTGGGGGCTATATATGTCTATAGGCATCCCTCCTCCTCCTCCTCCTCCTCCTCCTCCTCCTCCTCCTCCTGTCTCTTTCTCCCTTCTCTTCTCCCTCCCTCCCTCCCTCTCTCTCTCTCTCTCTCTCTCCCCACACACACACAACTATTCTCTCTTTTCACACCTGACCTGCCCTCTTTAGTCTAAAATTCCATCATGAAAGAAATTTTTCATAGATCTTTCACTGCTAATATAGTCTAGGCAATTATGAAAGCCTTTGAACACCTTCTACTGAGGATCATAGTGATGAGTATGAAGATAAACTAAGATTCAAGAAGAACGGTTTGCAGTATCACTTTTGGAAGCACGCAAACACAGATACAGGCATGAAGGCATCTGCAATATTGAAAATAAAGTCAGATTAGAACCAAAGGAATGTTGTAAAAGAGGAATTAAAAGACTCATTTTGCATGTTTTTAAGGATCATAAGATATAACAGTCAAAAGACCAAATTTAGTCCCTAGGGATTCATCAAAAACAACAGGAAAATAAGAAAATGTTTAACCTTTCTCTTTCCTGTGGTCACTTAGTTTCTGAGAAGATTAGCAACTTCAGATGGCACACAACCTGTCAGAAGTAAAATAAGATCTGAGTGATCTTCACAGCCAAACTCCAACCCAGAATTTACATCTAAGGTGGGACCCTAGAAGAGCAACTTTATTCATTAAATTGCAACTTTCACATATTATTTTGAGATTTAAACTAGATAATGCATGTTAAGCTCTTAGAAGATCTCTGGTCCCAAAATAAGATCTCGATAAATATTACCCATCACAATAGTGATAATGGTTCTTAAGATTATGTCGGTGCTGATGATATCTCCAACACAAAGCATGCTGAGAGACTGGAAGTCACCAAAGGGTAAATCATACAAATCCTGAAAGAGGAAAGAAAATACACACCAAACTCTTCTCTTCTCACTCTTTGTGTCTACTGACGAAGTTCCTTATCTGCTAAAAACACAAGAAAGAAAGTCTGGAACTCATTGCTTAGATGAAGCATAAATTAATAATAATTTAATAATATTGATAAAGATTTGAAATGCTGAGTCAACTAATAATGCATATTTTGATTAAAACAACTGAAAAGGCAGGTGTGGGGAAACTGCCTAGTAAGAACCTCTGAAGAAAAAACAAAACTATATTAGGTAGCTCCTTCCAAAGACAGGTTGCTCCAAGAGGTTGCTTAGGCATTATGACTATTTGGCTGCTTTCAGGCAAGGAAAATTGCAAGCCTTTTGGGTCATCTCGAAAGAAGAAGAGGCAGCAAGTATATCTGCCACTGTAGCAGCACCTTCCAGTGGGGTATATTACATTGCTAACCAGGGCTGGAGTGGGAGATGGCTTTCCTAACTAGGTAATATCTGAGTCATCCGACCCCTACACTGGATGCTCCCCAACCCAAATTCTGTAATCTCCCAATGAATCATCAAACAATTCATGCATCTTGGAAGTTTGTCCACCACCTTATTCAAGAAATATCAGATAGATCTCAGAGTTTAATATTCATTCTTCTGAGTTTGTGGACCCTTTTCCATATGTATGGGTAATATGGGGAATTTTTTTTAAGAAAAACATCATTCATTGGCAAAATATTCTCTTTCTCTCCGATGCCTCTTTCTGTCAGAAGCCCTACTGTTCAAATGGTGACCCTTTAACAGGACACCCAGTGAACCATTATTTAAACTCATCATACCTTGCTAACTCCAACTCTTCTTAAAAGAGTCCTTTTAAATCAGCAATCACAGCTTAGAAGCAGAAGCCAAGCAATTTCGGTGAGATGAACTTATACTGAAGTCACCGACCATATCAGGGTTTCAAAGGTATTTGCATTTTAAAAGGATGCTTGCTAAGCCAACTGAATCACTCATCCTGGAATGAGGCAACACGGCTAAAGCACTTCCAGATACCACAGAGGGATTGTATTTAGGGTGGAAGCACCTTCCCAGCACATCAGACCACACCACATTAGTAACCAGAGACTCTGCCTGTGCGAGAGTAGGCTGAGGGGTTAGGTCATCATGGCTGATTTCCTAGTTTCTAATCATAACAATGTGCAAGGTCTCCATAGAGCAAATGTTGAAACTGAAAGAAGAGAGGTAGATACAGAGCGTCTTCTTTGTTCTGAGCATGTTAGACATCCTGAAGGTGCAAAGAAGCAGTCTCCATGCGGCTGTCTCTGCTGCAGGGCAGGCTGGGAACTCCATTTCTAGGATCTCCTTCCCCATGAGTTCAGGTCAGAGTTTCTCAATGACAGGAATGCCTGTGAATTTGGACATGGCCAAAAAAATGGAAGTGTGTTAGGTAACGGGAAATGGGAAAGACCATTTAACTACTTGGGGAATCTAGAAGGATTATAAATAGAACATCCCTCAAAGCAGCCATGTTGTTCATTGATAAGCACTACTGATAATGTCTTTCATTGGACAGTAATCTCTCCAGGGGAACAGGTATTGGTGCTTCTAGCTGTTTCTATGACAAACACTTAAAGAAGTATATATGCAAATCCTGATCATTGAAATGCTGCAAGCATGGTATATGAAAAGAGTTTTTAAAAATTACACACCCTTAAATATCATACTTCACATATGATTGTGTGTGTGTGTGTGTGTGTGTGTGTGTGTGTAGCACTGGGATCAAACCCAGAGGCATTTTACCTCTGAGCTACAGCCTCAGCCCTTTTTAAAATTTTTTGTTTGAAACAGGGTCTTGCTAGGTTGCTAAGAGTCTTCCTGTGTTACTGAGGCTGTCCTTTAACCTGTGAATCTCTTATCTCAGCCTCGCAACACCTGCGACTACAGGCATGTGCCACCATGCCTAGCTATATATGACAGTCTTAAGCAAGCAATGAAGACTAGAACACACACAAACACAATGATTTTTACTATAGCATTATTTACTATATTGACCAATTGTAAAGCCATAAATGCTGAAGGGTCTGATAAGGAATCATGAGGAAAATGACTAGTAGAAATCAGTTTAAAGTGACTACATTAAAAATCAACTTTTAGAAGATACCCAAATATTTTTCTAAAAAATATGACATACTTCAAACATAAACTATGATTTAAAGAAAAAAAATCACAGAGAAAATATTTTTTCCTGAATGATAATGAAAAACACAATGTTTTCAAGTTTCTTGAGATGCACCTAAAGCAGAGCTTAGAGGTAAATTTATAACCTTAAAGCCATATTAGAAAATAAAATGATCAAATCTGAATAGTGTTCCACATACTGAAAAAATAAGTTAAATACATTTCCATAAAGAAAATCCCAGGCCTGCATGGCCTCAGTGATTAATTATATCATGTATTTGAACAATGAATATTATTAGGCTTACACAAACTCTTTCAGGAAATAGAAGACATTTAATGAAGCCAATATAACCCTGATATGAAAATTACACAAAGACAAACATAAGAAGAGAAAAGGAAGGAGAGAGAGAGAGAGAGAGAGAGAGAGAGAGGAAGAAGAAAAGAAAATTCCAGGCCAATGTATCTCATGAGCTAGATATAAAAATACTAAGTCAAATATTTGAAAATCAAATCTAACAATTCATTTAAAAATAATATATCATAAGCAAATGGTCTTTATCATGCACATGCAAATTTGGTTTAATATTAGAAAAGGAATCAATGTAATTGACCACATCAGCAATATAAAGAAAAATATTCACACATTCTATTATCTCCATAGATGAGAATATGTGACAAATTTCAACTCCCATTCATAATTTTGAAAAGAAAAAGAGGAAAATCCCTCAATCTGATGAAAAGCATCTACAAACACAATAGCAAGTACCATCACACTTAATATTAAAAGTCACATTTTCCTTCAAGTTGTGCAGCAAGGCATGGTTTCTGCTTCTACTACTTTTTTTTAACATTTTATTTAATGTGCAATAAGACAAAAGTTAGAGACAGCATACATATTTGAAATAAAGTAAAAATATTTTCACAGGAAATAATTATGTAAATAGAAAACCTTATGGAAACAAACTATAAAATGAGTTTAAAAACTAATAATCAAATTAGCAAGATCATAGGACACAAGGTAAATATACCAAAAAATTCAATTTCAATATACTAGCAGTGAGAAATTACAAAATAAAATTTTTAAATTATACTATTTATAATAGCATTGAAAACGTGTAAGGGTAAATTTAACCAAATATATGCAAACCTCATACCCTGGGGATTATAAAACACTGCTGAGAGTAACTAAGAAAGTTCCTAATACACTGAGAGATACATCTTGCTCATAGATTTGAAGATAATATGACTAAAATATTAATTCTCTTTCAAATAGACCTATAGCTCTAACAAAGTACAAATAAAAGTCATAGCGAGTGTTATTTTTAGAAATTGACAACTTAATTCTGAACTTCATATTGAAATGTGAAGAAGGCAGATCTGAGCAGTATCAGCACAGGATGGGCATATAGATCAATGGAACAGGAAGGAATAAAGTCCTTACATATATAAAATGATTTGATTTGTTTTTACAAAGCTATCAAAGAAATTTGGTGGTCAAAGGAGTCTTTTAAACAAATGATACTAGAAAAGCCTGATATCCATTTGGCAAAACATGAACTTTAACCTCTACTTCAATCCACATAAAAGAATCAATTTAAGATGGGAAGTGGACCTAAACCTGAAAACCAAACTGCAAAACTACTAGTGAACAGTCATTGAAAATACCATTATATGTAATCCCAGCATTCGGGAGGCTGAGACCGGAGGATCCCGGTTCGCGGCCAGCCTCAGCTACCTAGTGAGGCACTCCGCAACTTAGTGAGACTCGGTTTCAAAATAAAGAATAAAAAATGGGGCTGGGGGTATAGCTCGGAGGTAGAATGCCCCTGAGTTCAATCCCCAGTACCGCCAAAAAAAAAAAAAGAAAATACCATTATAAAAATGTTCAGACAAGCCAGAGACAAAGAAAACATTTGCAAAAATATATATCTGACAATAGACTGATTTATACCTGGAATATATAAAGAAATCAATAATATCCCTACACATAACCCATTTTTTTTTAAAAAAGCTAGCAAAATACTTGAGTATTTTGACACATCATGAAGGACACTTCATGAAATGAAGATACTTTATGAAGGGAGGTGTTCAGATACTCAGTAAGCACATGAAAAAATGCCCAATCTCAATAATCACTAGAGAAGTACAAACCACTCCAATGATTCTGATTAGAAAACTATCAGCTGCAAATCTGGAGCAGTATGGAGTAACCCAATCTCTTACATTGCTAGTGACAACATGAAATGATAAACTACTTTACCATTTTCTTTTTTTCTTTAAAAAAAAGAAGAAAATCAGTTTTTTTTCTTCCTTCCTGTGTGTGTGTGTGTGTGTGTGTGTGTGTGTGTGTGTGTGTGTGTGTGTCTTTCTAAGAATTGAACCCAGGGGCATTCTACCTCTGAGCTACACCCCTAGTCCTATTTTATTTTTTATATTGAAACAGGGTTTCACTAAGTTGCAGAGGGCCTCACTATGTTGTGGAGGCTGGCCACAAACCTGCAATCCTCTAGACTCAGCCTCCCAAATACTGGAATTACAAGTGTGTGCCATCCTGTCTGGCTTCCTGGCAGTTTCTTACAACACTAAGCATATCCTTACCATATAACCCTAGCAATTCTAATCCTAGTTATTCACCCAAGAGAAAAGAAAACATACACCTGCACAAGACCTATAAAAGAATGCTCATAATGGCTTTATTCATAATCACCAAAAAACAGAGAGCCCAAATATCCACTAATAAGTAAATAAATAAATAAATGGTGAGATACTCATGGAATGTAATACTGTCTGTAAAAAGAAAATATGAACTCTTGATACATTCAACATGGAGGTATCCAAAAACAATATGTTAAAAGAAACCATAAATAAAAGAGTTCATATCATTTGGTCCCATTTAAGTAAAGTCTTAGAACAAGAAGAATCTAATCTTTGGTGAAGAGATCACAAAGTGGATGCCTGTGGCTGACAAGGATTGACTGGAAGGGGCCACCAGGGAACTTTCTGGAACAATGTTAATGTTTTATGTATTGATTTGGGTATCCATTACATGCATGTGTCCATTTGTCAAAATCCATTGAACCATACCTTTACAATACATTTTGAGGTATATAAGTTATCCCTCTGTGTGTATTTTTTTTTCAAAGAACAGACAGTGGGCGCCCCATGACCAGTTGCTTTCTAAGAATACACACACATCATGTGCAATTGAACTAACAACCTTTGATTTCATAGCCCAAAGAGTTTGAACCTAAGTTTCCTCACTCATCGAGGGTGAAAATCATAGTACATATATATCTTAAAAGGTCAAGTGCTAGAATGTATGCAAGTTGCCTAGTGTAACATCTAACACAAAGTATGCACAGGCAAAAAAAAATACTTGCTTCTCTCTTTTCCCTGTGTAGCTTTAAATGAGAACTGTACCTCCCTACCGAACAAAGTTATTCTTGGTGTCATTGGGCTCAAGGGATAAAATAATTACTAACATACCAAAATGTGTGTGTGTCCCTTATATTTTTTTAATATTTTCCCATCAACCGAATGCAAATAAAATATCCATCAAATAAAGACTATATCTGATATGTGTATAAGCTCACAATTTTTGTTAAAAAAGCCAGTCTGACTCAAATTTTCAGCACCATCCTTCCTCCTGGTCACTCACAAAACAAAATCACACAAAAACCAAGAGAGTCAAAATGCTGGGAAACAGAATTTTAAAAACACCACAGCCAAGGAAAAGTAACTTAGCAGTGACAGCCTCCTAAGAGGCACAGAGCTCTTTGACTTCTCTACTGCGGTAGCGAAAATCCCCCTCTTGGGACAAAGTCGTTTCAGGGGCAAAACAAGATATTGACAGGATCACAAGTTTTGAAGTCACACAATCCAGATGGGTTTGTGTAAGTGCCGGCAACACCATTTACAGAAGCTGTAGCACCATGCCCGAGTAACAAGAAGACAGCGTGCTTGTTTTCTCTGCCCTAGAACAAGCCATTTCAATAATGCAAGTTGACTAAATGAAAAAACAAATAAATGGCTAGAGGTAGCAAGGTATGCTTCTCACGGTGGTGGAATAAGCATTAAATGAAATCGCTTGCATTTAACACACACACACACACACACACACACACACACACACACACATACATACACTTATCTAAGAAAGTCAGTATCCTAAAAAGAGTTGAGTGGGAAGAGACAACTCTGAATCCACCAGTCACTTCTGACGTAGCCTCTCAGTAAACATGCCTTCCTGGACAGAAAGGATCTCTCACCAAAAGCAAGTCCTGGCTTCCAAAGCTACACCCACATGGGTTGTTTTGCACTACTCACATCCAAGGCATAACGGAATAATCATTGAGGAATGTTCCAAGATTTGCTCATAAAGTCAGTAATTTTTTTGTCATTCATTGCCATTAACAAGTAACGTGTGACCTAATAAATGTCACCATCAATTTTCTTTAATTAAAATAATAAATATTATGCAGTGACACAGATTGGCATTTATGCCTCCATTTTCTGGGACGAGGGATTTATAACCCAGGCTTTCTTTGAGGAACTCCACAAATAAAGGTTATTAAGCTGCCACACGATGAACTGGAGCTCAGGTTAATGAAACTGGACGAGGAAGGGCGGTGATGGATGGAGCCCTCACCCATGAAGAAGAAAACGGAATTCCCACCCAAAGCAAGAAGCATTCGAGGGCTGGCAAAAGAATGTGTTCTGTTGTGCTAAACAGTTCAGCTTTAAATAGACGCAGCATAAACTCAGAGCAACATCAACCGCACTGCTGTCTCTCCATTTCCCTGGGAATCCCTGTTGACCACTCTGTGGTTCCTCTTAAGGTGGAAAGGTTTTTCCAGTAAAGAAAATACTACTCTGCCCTCTGTCATGTAAATCTGCTGCCACAGAAGCAAAATAAAGTATTGCAATGTCCCAATCACCTCTTTGTTTTTTTCTTTCTTTTTTTGTGGTGCGAGAGATTGAACCCAGTGGCAATCTACCTTTGAGCTACACCCCCAGCCCTATTTGTTATTTTTTATTTAGAAATAAGATCTCATTAAGTCTCCCTAAATTGCTGAAGCTGACCTCAAACCTGCAATCCTCTTGTCTCAGCCTCCCAAGTAGTGGGGTTACAGGCTATCACGCCTGACCTAATCACCTCTTTTGAAGACATGGTCCTAGATTCTCAAAAAAAGATGTGGCTGCCCATCAAAAAACAAAAACAAACAAGAAGCTGGACCTCATTTCACAAAAGAAAGAATCTCTTCTTACCTCCACTCTTGCTCAAAGTGAAGACAGGAATCCAGCACTCTCAAACTGAGATCCATTCCCGGGTCAGCACCATGGCCAACTAATCCAGTCCAGTCACCTGTGAGACCCCGCAGGAGCCTGCAAACCCAGCTCAGTGGAATGGGCTCAAGCTGCCTTCGAGGGAAAATGTTCTGACTGTTGTTGTTCCAAGCCTCCAAGAAGCCCCAGGTGAAGTGGAATCGCACCTTCCCCCTGGAGATTTATCTCTGTGGATTTATTTACACTTCAGGACTGCAGACACTTCACTTGGCATCACTCTAAATCCAGCTGAAAGCCAAAAGAGGAGGATCAAGCTAGTTGAGTAGTACATCTCAATTACTAGACCAGAAGAAAGGTCCAGATTCAGCCCCGGTGCACCTCGAGTCCCAGCTGCTGATCTTAGCTTGTAGCAAACCTAGACTACATCTATCTACTTGACACTGAGGAACTTCTGAGGCTGGGATTTCTCAATCACCAGGTATTTCAAAGAAAGTGAAGGATATATAGCCGCTCTCTCCTTAGAGGAGCCTCAGCTCTAGCAGGGGTGAGAGCTGAGTTCAAAGGCGGCGAGCTTCCCCACATGCTGGAGAAAACAGAACACAGCAGGGACTCTACAAACCTTAGTTCCCAGCACTGGAGAGAAAGCTCTGGCTTCCTATCACCTTCGGAGCCTCTTCCATTGATCTGAAACCTGCTTTGGCAGCTGTACTTCATTCCCTTCTCTCGCATTGTTTAAGGTCCAGCAAATCTCTTTATTCTCTAACCAGCCAGTAACTAACCCTTGTTGCTTGATTCACGCAGGGCCAACCTTGCACTAAGGGTGCCATCTGCATTCAATCATTTAATTCTCAACAACTATTTGAAACAACAAGCAATCACCGAGTCTGTTTATAAGAAAGGGAATTTGGAAGTCAGGCAGGGTGGTGCACGCCTGTACTTGGGAGGCTGAGACAAGAGGATAGCAGGAATGAAAAGAGCAACATAGCAAGACCCTCGATTTTGCGAGACCCTGTTTCAAAAAGGCTTGGGGGTGTAGCTCAGAGGTAGAATGCCCCTAGATTCAATCCTTAGTACCAAACTTTTTTTAAAAAAGAGGGGTGGGGAATTTGATCCTTGAACAGGCCAAGCAGTTTGACTCAGCTGCAAGATTAGCAGCTGGCTCAGCTAGGATTGAAGCCCAGGCTGTGTGTGCTTCTAAGCTCTAGTCAGAAGGGTGCAGAGGATAGCAAAAGGAGGAGGATAGTATAGCAAAGAGACTGAGATGGATGAGCGGAGGGTACAAAGAAACTCCACAAGTGGTGCTTATATCAGTCGCAGGTGTCCCCGAACCAGTTGTCCCACATCATAGGAAAGTCCCAGTAATGAGCTCCCAAAGCTTCCCAAGACACATTTCCACCCAGATTTCCATCACGAACTCCATTACCTCTCTCTTTCTTCCTTCCATAACCATCAAGTTCAAGCAGCCTCTTCTGTGTCAGGAGGGACCGCATGAATAATAGACATGTCATTTTTAACTGTCAACAACATACCTTGTAAATGGTGTATGCTGGCTTTTAAATATCACAGCAAACCATTCCTCTGACATCATTTTTAATATCATACTTTGCCACAAAACTGGAAACCATCTGAAGAAAGAAAGAAAAAAATCACATGGATTATACCACGGAAGCCCGCCAGCCTGCATGTTTTTGTCTGCAGTTGCTCTTTCCCTGGGTTCTGCATCCCCATCCTCCATTCTGATAACCGCTGGCTAGGAAGGCAAAACATTTTAAACTACTTCTGCATTTTTCCAGAGTCAAATTGGCCCACCTTTCCCTGTGACCGTTAGCTTCTGGAGTTGGGGAGAGATAGCTGTCACTCATGCCTCCTTGCAAGTGACATTAGGATGATTAAGAAAAATTTTTTCATTTCAACAAGTTCCAGGCTGGTCACAAGGTTTGGCTGGTCATAGGGCTTGGTGAATCATAGGGTTTGGCCACTTTGGGTTTGGACCAGGTGACATGGATTTCCCACTCACCCGCCATGAAAGGGCATATGTCCTAAGACAGAATCTTGTAACAGACGTGTGTGCCTCCACACAAAGTAAATCTTTAGGCCACTTGTCAAGTGGTATGACAGTGTCCTATCATGGGATAAGCAAACAACTCCGTGGCTACCCCACCATTCAAAAATAAAGGGCTCAGCACATGCCAGGCACATCCTGAGCATTTAACAAAAATTGAAATTTAATTAGTGAGTAGCTAACCTAAGGAAATATGGAGTATTCTTGGTGGTATTCTTTCCACATGTTTTTATTCTAGGAAATCTCAAATGCACAAAAGTGGAGGGGGCAGATAATGGCCTCCATGCTACCTGCCAGCTTCAGTAATCAACGGACATGAGAAAATAAAATCTTGTTTCATTTATCCTTCCACCTACTTCCTTCCCACGGTGGGATTTTTGTGAAGCAAATCTCAGGCATCCTATCATTTTGTGTGTAAGTCTCAATTATCTTCTAAATATTGCTCAAAGATACTTTCCCATCCCCTCGTTGATATTCTCCACTGCCTTCCCCATTGTCAGAGTCTGGTCAATCCGTGGTAGTAGGTTAAATAGTGGCCCCCAAGCCAGGCGTGGTGGCGCACACTTGTAATCCCAGCATTTGGGAGGCGGAGACTGGAGGATTCAGTTTGCGGCTAGCCTCAGCTCCTTAGTGAGGCACTCTTCAACTTAGGAAGACCCTGTTTCAAAATAAAGAATAAAAAAATAGGGCTGGGGATATAGCTCGGAGGCAGAATGCACCTGGGTTCAATCCCCAGTACCACAAAAAAATAGTGGCCCAAAAGAAACATGTCCAAGTCCTAATACCCTGGAAATTGCAAGTGTGGTAACCTAGCTTGGGAAAAGGGTCTTTGCAGATGCAATTAATAAAGGATCTCAAGATGAGCTCATCTTGGACTTAGGATTGGCCCTAAACTCACTCATCTTGGACTTGGGGTTGGCCCTAAACTCAGTGTCAAGTGTCCTCAGGAGAGAAACGCAGAAGGGGATTTGAGAAGTTCAGACACTCCAGGGGAAGGCCATATGAAGACAAAGGCATAGAGACTGGGGTGATGTAGCCCCAAGCCAAGGAACATGCAATACACAAGAAACTGAAAAAAAAGAGAGGGCAGATTCTCCTCGATCATCTCCAGAGAGAGCACAGCCCTGCTGACATCTCGATTCAAACTTCTGTGCTTCAGAACCATGAAAGACCAAGTTCCTGTTGCCTGAAGCTACCAAGTTCATGATAAGGTGTTATGTCAGCTATGGGAGAAGAAAATACTTGTCCTGCGATTGTAGCTCCACCATCTTCTAACTGTCACAGATCTGTATACACTTTTCAGGAAGAGGCCCAGCAGTACAGGGAATTTTGGCGGGGCTCCCTTTGGCACTATCTCCCACCTCTTCCTCTCTTTTCCATCCCTGTGGCCAATACCTTCTCAAGACAGAGACAACAGTGATGCCTAGTCTCTGCTTTCATACCTACCACTCTCAGCCAAGATCATCTTTCCCAAATGGACAGACCTGCATGGTACGCTTGTGCTTCCAACATTCAAAGGATTTGGTCACCAAGAACATAACTGAAATTCCCTTGCTGACATTCAAGGCCCTTCATCAGTGGGTCACTGTCTATCTTTCAGTCTTCTCATTATTTCTCAACAGGCTCCAACACTTAACCATATTAGACTTCTATGGGGTCCCTGGTTCTCCAAAGGTCCCAATCCCATTTATTGCCCTCCTATCTTGCCATTTTAAATTTGTGACTTCAGTTGTAGTATTCAGTTGTAGCCTCCTACTGGTTTCCCTAGGAAAGTAGGTAAGATGCTCTGGTCCAGGAAGAGGATTCGAATAAGGGACCCTCTGCAGTAGGGAGGGGAGTATTGAGGGTGGAGGATATATGAATAGAGCCAGTCTTACCTTCCTAGGAAAAATAAATCATATTTAAAAACAACCTAAGTCAATGAGTCAAGGCATCTTTCTGATTCTGAGAAAGAAAAAAGAGAATCCACCATCTGAGTATGCCACAGCTTGTTAGAACGTAAGAACCCCTGTATAGATTAAAGCTACATCAGTGAAAAGGTGGGTAGGTAGATATAGCTAGCTCCCTGAGCCTGTATATTGGGCTAAGCTAGCTTTGATGGGCTTTGCTTCCATGTCTTGATAAGCTGATAAATAGACCATAAAATGCAGTAAACTCCAAATGAACTCCAATGATTATGTAACATCAGTGTGGCCTTGTCGCTGGACTTATCTCTACAAATGCAAAGTGTGAGCAGGTCTCTGGGGGTTAGTGGGGGCGGATGAGTTGTGTACAACTTCTTTGCACATGGAAGATATACAAATATGACTCATGCTCCCTGGGGCTGGACTCACACTTTACTCTCTCCTTTAACACCCAAATTCTGCACATCAGAATCCCATCAATCCAACATCTGTTTCCTGGAACCTTTCATTTCGTCCCTCTTTTTCAAATCCTCTCCTCCTCCTCGCCTCTGCAGTACTCTGCTTCATCTCTCATACTGTGCACACCACTTTCCCTATTCCATTAACATTACTTGTGCTTTGATTTCCTCCCTTCCTGAAGGAGGACTCCCATCTCTTCACATCTGTATCCAAACTGGATACAGGCAGTCAATCTGGCACTAGGCAGTCACTCCATAAACACTTATGGGACTTATGGAATAAATGAAACATGATGTGTTATCTGTTGGAACAAATGAATAAATTAAACACGATGTGTTATGTGGTCTCTGTTAGGAAACTAAGAGCTCAAACACCCACTATTTTCAAGACTTCTCCTATTGATAGGAAAATTATATTAGGTCTCGTCAACTGATGTAAATGTTTAGCTTTTGGGGTGACCTAAATGAGCACAGCCTAGACCTTGACCCCAAAACGCCACCTCAGCCCTTTGCTACTCGAAGAAAAAAATGACAGCCAGCACACAGTGAGTATTGATTATGTCCCAGGCATTGTTCTAAGTACTTTATTAGCTCATTTAATCTTCACAATCAGGCCCAAGGTAAATATAATTACTGTCTCCATTGTGCAGATAAGAAAGAAAACTGACGTACAGAAAAGTTGAGCTTCCTATAAATGGCACATAGCTAAGAAGTGTCCAAAGACTCAAAACCAGAAACTCTGACTTCAACCTCCACAATGCTTTACCATCTCTCCGAAGAAAATGCATGCATGTTCCATCAATCTGAACTACAGAATGATGCGAGATTACAATTCACCAACATAAAAAATTATATGAGCTGAAAAAAATTAAATTGAGCTGCACTGTTTATGGACCATCAAAAATGGTGGCTACTTGTATCAACCAGAAATCATTGTGTTGAGAAGCCAATATAACTATAAAGAAAACAAAAATTAATTGGTTTGTGTAATAGAGAAGTCCAGAATCGAGGGGCCTTCAGATACAGCTGAGAGTCTCCAGTAAAGTCATTAAGACTCGGATCTCTCTTCTCTCTGTCTCTCAGCTATTCCATTCTCCTTGTTGGGTTCATTCTCTAGCTGGCTTGTTCCACAGGATGGTTCCCAGGAATTCCAGGTGTGCATCCACAGCTCGGTGACTACAGAGAGAAAGGGCCTCTCTCCCCTACCCCCCAGAAATTGTGGCAAGAGTCACAGCATTTAGACTCATTGGATTGTTTGGCACCACCTGACCTTTCTTGAACCCGTCGCTGTGATGAAGGAAATGTGTATATTCATTAGCTGACCCCTGGGACCAGGAAGTCTGGGATGGCCCCAAACAAATGAGAGTAGAGATGAAGTGTCTTACTAAAGGAAAGTCCAGGTGCTGTCACCAGGACAAAAATGCAAAAATCTACTCACCATTAACACTTTAATGGTCTCATGTTCTAGACAGATGGGGTTCCTTGTCCTAATGCCCCCACAACAGTAGGTTCCTTCAGCCTGCACCCACTGCCAGTCTGTCTTACAGACTCCTCCAAGCCCCAGGAATTCGTGGACCCTACACTTCCTCCTCCCTACTGCAAAGCTCAAATTAGTCACTCTGTGGGCCCCTTCCGAGGCATATCAGAGACCAGCTGTGCAAGGACCTGTCACCTTCTTGTCAGCGAAAGTTTTCTGTCCAAAGAACTTTCGTCATTGCTCCTTTCTCAAGTAGCTGGATGTCACTTGAAGAGACAGCTGAAGTCACTCACAATGGCTGGTCTCAAATCAGCGCTCACTGGCCTTGTCAGTAAAAGCCTCACCCCGCAGCGAAAACTGTCACTGATCATGTTTAGATATGTACACGGAGGTATTAGATTAGAAGAGAGAATGCACGAGATGGGAGTTTAAAAGAGGCCAAGTTGCAAAGGAAATCTTAATGGGAAGAAGTGAAGGCTTAAAGTTGGAGGGAGCGTGGAGCATCTTTTTCCCAAACCTGATTTATATTTCTCAACAAAACCAGAAAGAGAGTACACACAAGCACCAGTAGCCTATATGTATCTATTGTCTACCTCATACAGAGAGGACACACACACACACACACACACACACACACACACATTTCTTACCAACATGCTTTATAAATACCTACCAGGAGATCAGTGGGTAGTTTCTTTATCTGGACTATTATGAATGAATAATTTTCACCTTCATATAAAAACACTGATAAATAATGTCAGAAATTCAAAAAAGAAAAAGAAAAACTCAATTATTTTTTGGAGGTAAAAAAGAGAAAGAATTCACATATAAATCAAATTTCATTTTTGTCTTTCTCTGCAAATATTCTTTATTTAGGAGAGGATTCCTCAATCTCAGCCTTACTGATGTTCTGGGCTAGATAATTCATTGTTTGGGTGGGATCTGTCTTGTACATCAATGTGGAACAGGTAATAGCATCTGTGGCTTCTACCCATAGATGTCAAGAAGATCCCCTCCCCGCCCCACACCCAGCCATTGCCAAATGTCCTCTGGGGCACAGTCACCTCCAATGGAGAATCTCTACTTTAAGGATTCTAATAAACACTGTCTTTGGTATTACCACAATGTAATAATTAACTAATTATTGATTAATTGCATCAGGTGAATGCTGTGCTTCAATTTTTGCTATCTCTAATTTGGGTTTTTATTACTATGAATCAGTGTTTATGGTTACAACATTAGTTATGTGTACTACTTGGGTGATCACCAGTCACTCCTGCAACTCTTCTGCCTAAACTTTGGGAGAGACCACAGCATGGGTGGAAGAGAAGTTGGACTTTCAAGGCAGGCAAATTAGGTTTGAATCCAGATGTGCTTAAGGGCTGCATGATTGAGGGATAGTTTCTTATCTTCTTTATATTTGAGGTTTTGTCACTGTAAAAAGGACATTATAATAGTCCTTCTACACAGAAGTGGTATTTCATAAAAGGTGATTATATTCACAAGGTACTGACCAATGGATGATTGATAAATGTTGGTTTACTCTAAGAACATGCTTTGTTCAAAAGGGGTCTTGTGCTGTGATCAAAAAGAAGTCTAGCCTTCTCTGTGATACTTATTAGTCAAGCTCAAAAGAGAGCGATGATAACATTGCACCGCTTGCCTAGCCTTTTGTTTTTCATGGAGTTTTTAATTGCCTTTCTATTCTTTACCAACTATTTGCCTTTATCAAATCCTTAAGAATTTCTAGTGTCTCAAGAATATATAAAAGTCTTCTCCTACCCAAAATGCCTCTTTTCTGAAGGTTCCCAAACTTTTCTTTTAGAAAGCTAAACAAAATGTGTGATAGGAATATAACCCAACTACACACTAGAATTTCCCGTCTTTATTCTTCTAAGCTGGAAGCACTGTCCCTAGATCCCTAGGCTACCCTCTGTTTTACTGTTATATACCCTGTATGATAGGCTAAAATTCAGGTGCACGTACAACTGCAAACATGGATGAGATCATGTCCCTAATTTTCCACTTAGTACTGCCCCGTAGACACATCCCTCTCATCTTTGGCTGAATTAGCAGGGTAGGAAGAACCCCAGTAAAAGCGTGAAGTTTCTTTAAAAGAATTTTTTTCCTCTTTTTTAAAAAAAAGTTTATTGGTGACTCTCCAAAAAAATCTAACTTTAACATAACATTTTTCTGAGTTTTTCCAATCAGGTATGAGGTTCAGAACGATATAATGCATATGGCATGATATAACCTTTTATGTAACTCTTGGCAGGAGCCAGACCCCAGATCAAAAAGCACAAAGACAGAACAGAAGAATTAGCAGTCTGCACACTGAGTCCAGCTGACAGCAGAGCACAGTAATTTGCAGAGGAGCTGGTCATTCTCCACCTGCCCTCACTCCCTTGGGGACCTCATATTCCACGATGGCTTTAAATGCCATCTATACAGCCCAGAGACTCTCAACTTTGTATTTCCAGTTCAGACCTCTCTCCTGAAACCTGCTCTACTCTGCCTACTCAGTGTCTCCACTTGAATCCTAATGAGACAGCTCAGATACAAGGTGTCTGAAAGCAACCCACGATTTTAACCCCAAAGCCTGCCTGGTGGACTCGGAACCTTCTCCATCTCAGCCGATGGCAGCCCCAGGTGTTCACGTAAAATGCCTTGGAGTCCTTCTTAAATTCCTTCTCTAAGACCTCACATCCAGTCTCACAGGAGATCCAGACTCTGATAACAACCCCCTCCCTCCATCGCCGCCTCCCTGAACCTAGATGCCACCTCCTCTACACCAGCAATGCCGCAGCAACTGTGTAGTCTACAGAATAGAAGAGTACCTGAGTGGTCTTTTTACGAACTCAGTTAGAGCAAGACGCTGTGACTGCCTCTGACCCTCAGACTTCACTCGGAGTAAAACTCACACTCCTCAGAAGGGCTGCACCTTGTCTGGACTCTTTCTTAATCTCTTGGACTTTTTTTTGTATGTGTGTGACACTGGGGATTGAACCCAGGGGCATTCTACCTCTGAGCTACACCTCCAGCCCTATTTTTATTCTTCATTTTGAAACAGGGTCTCACTAAGTTGTTAAGGGTGTCACTAAGTAGCTGAGGCTGGCTGCGAACCTGGGATCATCCTATCTCAGTCTCCCAAGTTCTGGGATTACAAGTGTGCACCACCACACCCAGCTCTCTTGGACTTTATCTCTTGCTATCTTTCTCCATCATTGCTCTCTGCAGCCACCGGCCTCCTTGCCATTTCATGAACACACCAGGTCCATCCTTCCTGAGGCCAGGCTAGAGCTGTGTCCTTGGTCTGGAACACCTTTCCTTTAGCTACTACACAGCAATCTCCCTCACGGGCTCAAATATCACCTTTTCATTAAAGGCTAATCTAACCAAATCATTTAAAACTATAGCCACACTAGTTGTGATGGTGCACACCTGTAATCCCAGTACTTGGGTGTCTGAGACAGGAGGATCACAAGTTCTAAGCCAGCCTCAGCAACTTGGCAAAGCCTCGGCAAATTAGTAAAGCCCTGTTTCAAAATAAAATAGGGCTGGGGGTATAGCTCAGAGATAGAATGCTCCTGGGTTCAACCCCCAGTACCAAAATTAATAAAAAATAAATAAAATAATAAAGCCATAATCAATCTCCCCTGCTGGTCTAGTTCCCTCTGGTTTTGTTTTGTTTTTCTTTTTCCAAAGCACTGACAACTCATATACTTACTTGCCGTGCCTACTGATTACTGTGTCTCTCACCTAGAATGCAAGCTCTATGAGGGTAGCGGCCTTTGCTCATAGACATGTACCGAGCATTTGGAACAGCGCCTGACACATAACACATGCTCAATGTCTAGGCATCCAATCAATACACTGAATTCTCAAGACTCCTTCTAAAAATGCTCCAACCCCTAAAACAAGATATGGGTTTATTGGAGGTTTGATATTGTCCAGGCAGAAGCAATGGAAAGTCAAGACAATGAAGCTGTCCGAAGAGATGTTGAAGCCACTAGACACGGGGTCACAGTTGGACAGTACAATATCAGTACGCGCAGTGCTTGGTCGTTTATGGGAGAAATTGGCAGCCAGAGAAAACAGGGATGAGATGAGAAAATGCAGATCTTTAGGAGAGCAATAACACACTCAGAGGATTGACAGAATAGGCTGGGTTGGTGTGAGGGTGATGGTCAAACAGGACCACTTCAAACCAATGTAAATAGAAGAGCTAATCAAAAGCTGATTCATAAAAAGATCCAGAGAAGTTCCAAAGGCATATAATCAAAATTATTTTCAGAACATAAAATGCAAAGAGTATCATACAAAAAAAAAAATCCCCTTGAATGGTGACCAAAACATGCTGCTGCTTAAAACAAAAATAAAATACTGTCTTTACACATAGTCATAGGAAAGACTTAAAATTTGAACAATATACTTCAGAGAGTGTTAGTAAGACCAGCATCCTCATCCTCAGGGCAGAATAGAGTTTGGACGATCTTTTTGAAAAGAAATCTATAAAGCGAATCGAGACCATTGAAACATTCACATGCTCTGGCCAGGAATTCTGCTTCTAGGAATTTGTGCTAGAAAAAAAAACTCAGAAACGTGCACAGAGATTTATGTATGAAGATTCAGTATAATGGGAAACAAACACCCTAAAAACATTATAACGATTACATAAATGATGGCGTCTCTACAGAGCAAAATGTTAGGCAATTGTGAGTAATTTACATTTATGGAGAATATTAATGACATAGGAAATGCTGGAGATATAAGGTCAAATTAGCTGAAATAGGGATGGTGCCACAACTGACATGTGTTCTCAACTACTATCTTAAGAGTTCACTGCATGTTATATTTGATTTCATCTCTATTAGGATTATCAAAAAATTTTACGGGAATTTTTTCGTTGCTTTGTTCAGTTTTTTGCTGCTTCTTTCCTCTTGTCAAGACGGCCTTTGCACCAATTGATTTCTGATGTCAGCGCAACTGAGACATGCTGCTTCCCCCAGTCGCCATCTTCCTGGAAATCTATGGGAATTTTTAAAGAAAAACAAAAACATAGGCATCTTTTTTTTTTTTTTTTTTCTTTTGCGGTACTGGGGAATGAACCCAGGGCATTCTACCTCCAAGCTACACCCCCAGCCCTATTTTTTATTCTTTATTTTGAAACAGGGTCTCCTTAAGTTGTGGAGTGCCTCACTAGGTAGCTGAGGCTGGCTGCGAACCTGGATCCTCTGGTCTCAGCCTCCCAAATGCTGGGATTACAAGTGTGCGTCACCACGCCCGGCTGGTAAGCATCTTTTTATATGCCAAGAGAAAGAAATTAGAATGATATAATTTTAGAATTGTTATTCCTAAAAGCAAGCCTTGAAGATAATTTTTTTTATGCCTAATGATTCATCACTATCTCTTTGCATGAAAATCATTTTCTATTTTAAAATGTAGTCCCCTTTTCTGGGTCTCAGCTTCCTAATTTTTCAAATGAAGCCCAGTTTATTTGATTCCCAGTCTCCCCCCACCTCTGCCCCAGCACAGCGAGTCAGCAAACCTTTTTCTGTGAATTATCAGATAATAAATATTTAAGCTTTGTGAGCCAGATGATCTGTTACAATTGTTCAAGTCTGCCATTTGGACCATGAAAGCAACCACAGGCAACATGTGTATAAATGACTAGGCTCCAATAAAACTTTATTTATAAAGGCAGACAGGCAGCAGGCTGGGTTTGGCCCATGTGCCAAAGTTTCCAGTCCTTCAACTAGATGATTGATAGCTTCTGATTGGTTGATGATAGCTCAGACCCTAGTGTAGAGGTCTAAATATTAACAAGTGGAAGATTTTCAAGATTATTCCACTGCATCTCGATTCTTGCTTCTTCCCATGGAAAGCATTCATGCAAAAACAAAACAAAACAAAAACAACAACAACAAAAACAAAAACAAAACCACAAATGGGGAATACAGGAGGTTTTTTTAAAAGAATTAATGGTGCCATGCAAGGAAATGTGTAAAGCTGTGATAAAAAATAAACGGGGGGGGGGGGTACAGTCCAGAGAAAAGCTTCTAGAATGGGCCATTTTCTGGGGGGGCAGAAAGCAGCGTGGGACAAAGAATTTACTCCCCAGAGACAGGACCTGGAATGGTTCATTCTCAGAAGTGGGAAAGCAGCCTGGAGTTATTCACGTGTTGAGTCTTATTCAGCCTGGAAACCTTTTTTCCTAATGCATATGCATTGGGGGAGGTCACCGTATCTTTCCCACCAAGCCTTGGTGGGTTGGCTTGTCTCCGCCCCTTCCCACGTGAGGGGGCATGGTTAAGTGAAGCTCTACAGGTGGGCTTAGCTCTCTGATACCTCTGCTTCCTGTCTGTCCCAGCCGACCTTATCTGCTAATGTCTTGCCAGCTGCCTACCATAAACCTCAACAGTTCCTAAGAAGCAAAGAGAAGCAGAAGCGGTGTGCCTTCCTAGGCTTCTGAGTTAGAAAAGTCTGCATTTGAGCCTAAATTGCTTCCTAGTCCTAGTTGGGGGTGTTAATCTCAGCACACTCCTCCCCCTGATTAATACAAAGTCCAGTCTCCTTGCTCTCCAATGCAGAGGGCTCCTGGCTGACCCCTGCCAGAGGCCAAGTGGACCCGGGGAAGGGTGGAGCTGAGCAAGGGAGGGAAAGCAGATGGGGAAGCGCAAGTGTGTCCAGATCCAGGTGGAGGGGTGAAAAGGGGCCAGCAGAATGGCCTCTCTCACATCCCAGGTCACCACTGTCTGGGGTTAGGGTTGGGGTGGAATGTATGTGTAAGACTCAACTCAAGGCCCGTGTAGGCTTTCCTGTGGACTCTACGTGGGTACACGATTTCCAAACATAAGATCCCCAGGAAAGGGCTTTTCCACCCTCTCCTTGTCCTGAGACTATGCTGTGGTTAATTATAGGATGGTTCCAGAAGCGCAGGGCTTGGCCCACCCTCGGTGCTCAACCAACATGCTCTTTCCCCCAGTTCTCTGCCTGACTACTCCCCTGAGGTTTGGGAAATCTCAAATGTGCACGTCATGAAGATGACACATCTGCATCGAAGGAGGAGAAGGCAGAAGAGAGGCAGCCAGGACGTATGTACGGAGCCAACGGAGCCGAGCCAAGCATTGCACGCACTTCCTCTCTCATACCTTACAGGGCTCCCAGGAGGAAGGCACCCTGAGGCTCAAGGCACAGAGAAAAGCAAGATGGCAGAAAAGGGAAGCCATTTGGCCCAGCCCCAGAGTCCTTCATGACTGGGCTGAACTCACACTCAAGTCCACCCTGGCTCCAAATTCCAGTCTCCTTCATGCAGAGCCCTGGGAAAATACAAGAGGCCTAGAGTCTGGGTTCTTTCCTTCAATGATACCCCCTGTCACAGAAATCAGCCAGAAACAGACAAAACCCCCAGAATACACATATGCTAAAGTACCCCTTGCTGGGTTTAGACCCCATAGGAAAATATTTACAGAAGCATCACAGGGCAATGTGGAAACAGACTTGGAGACAGACAGAGGCCAAGATTCTGATATAAACTCCACTAGCAATTTTCTGTGAGATGCTGATTGAGTGCCATTTACCACAAGACAAGGTGTCTAAATAAGGGACATGCATGCCCCAGCTCCAACGTTTCCTATCTGGCTCCGTTTTCTAGGCACACAGAGGTGAAATCTTTGGAGCCGGTATTTTTCACATCATCGGCTCAATTCAAAACACCCCCCTCTGCCCCCCATCCACACAGCTAAAACAAGAGAACTAATGGTCTTTCTTAAGAAACTTGAATGGAGAAAGGGACAGAATACAGCCCCTGAACTGCTCCCAGCCAAAGGCAGATTGGGTTTGCAGAGGGAAAAATCACATTCCGCAAGTTCCTGGAGGGGGAGGAGACGGGAGGAAGCCGCTGCTTCCAATAAGGACTTCATTCCAGAAATCCCACATAATGGCCTCACAAGCACCCTGGGGTGATAAAGAGAGGACTATTCGGTTGAGAGGAGCGAGTCCTGGGGGGGAGGTGGGTGGAGGACAAGGCTCGGGCTCTTTCCAAGAGGAGCTGAGGTCACCTCTTCACAATGGAGTACTGACTCTTGCATTTCCAGGGTAATGGCCTTAACCTGGTGAATACCTTCACCCTGACAAAAACCTGCCGCTGATAAGTGTGTTTTTAATTGAGAAATGGAGGCGCATCGGTCCTGGCAGGGAAGAACAGGGGAGCAAATCTTTATGAGATTGGGGTTCACACCAGTCTCTGGGTCTGTCCGTATCCCTGCAGCCAACAAGAGGAAAAGTTTGCTCTGCCTCTGGGCCTCAGACTTCAGCAGCGGAGAAGAGCGAGGCAGTATTTATTTTTCCCCAGTAAATTTTCAGGTTGAAAAACTACCAAGAACATAAATTAAAAAAAAAAAAAAAAAAAAAAAAACTCTGCTTTTTTTCTTTTTTTATTTCAACTGAAAAATACATATAAGAAGCAACATTTCTACATCCGTCCATATTTCTCCCTCTTCTATGTGACTGGGCTAACTGTCTTCTTCTGTGAGCCCTTTACCCTCTGCCCACCACCCCTGGGCCCCCGTGGGCAGAGCTGAACACCTTCTCTGTCGCCAACATTGTCCCTTGCACATCCTTCCAGCAGGGTACAAAATCCCCCTGCATCGGCAGGTCTGAATGCATCTGAGTTCTCCTAGTTTACTGCCCTCAGTCTCCTCTATTCCCTCTCTCCTTCCCTCTGCTAAACACTGGGAAAAGTGTGACATCATATGAAAACCCTAAGGCCAAGCACAGTGGCGCACACCGGTAATCCCAGTACTCGGGAGGCTGAGACAGGAGGACCGCAGATTCAAGGCCAGCCTCTGCAACTTAGCAAGGCTCTCAGCAACTTAGCAAGAGCCTGTTTCCCAATAAGAAATAAAACAGGTCAGCCACCGATGGTGGTAATCTCAGGTCTACCATAGCTATATACATCTCTGTGCCGTTCCTTGTTGGCACAATAGAGGCTTCTTCAGTTGGTTAAGTGAGAAAATCTATATGGAGATCCGACACAGTGCTGTTGTGATCTGTGCTGCTCTTTCTCCTCCCTCCAAGAGCACTGTTTCTATGGAAATGTGGGCAATCGATGGCTGCAGCTCAGAGCTAAGGCAAGGTGCCCAGAGGAAACCAGGAGAGCACATGGTCGGGCGGGGTTTCCTGTCCAGTCCTGGTGGCTGTATGGCAGATTCCTAGAAGAGGCAACAGCCAAACCTAGAATTGGGTTTTGAAGGACACTTTGAAATAAATTCAGAGGAAGGGATGGCAGCCTCAAATAGAAGAAACGGGATGATTTGACCAAATAGAGCAAAATAAGCTTAGGGATCCCAAAGGTATGTGGTGGGGAAGAGTTTAGGTTGTCGCCGGGGATAAGGATCCCTTCGGTCACTTTAGCTGGCAGAGAGAGGGTGCCCCCAAATGTGACTCTATTGGAAACTGAAATGACCGATCTACAAAGGCATCCTTGGCTTGATTTACAACCTCTCACAGCCACGACTCTGACCCTACCCAACCCTCACCAGGACACACAGAGAGGGAATCCTGGCTCACACCACCGGTATTTCAGTTCTCCCAGGGCCTCCGCTGGGTGCAGAGTTCCCCAGGGGAGCTGCAAGGTGAGGTTGCAGGGATGTGGGAGTTACCCAAACATTGCGCCTAGTCCTCTCCCCAAGAGGTGCACCTTGTCTCTGACCAGAAGTACAGTGTGACTCAGCCCGAGTGCCTGTGCACAACCTCACCACCATCCGCCATCGCTAGGAGCCACCTGCAGCCATGGGTCTCCATCTCTTTGGAGTCTCACCACCCAAGTCTGAGAATGGCTGGGTAAAGCATGGAGCAGAAGAGGAAGGTGCATGCCCACCCCTGAAGGCACAAGCGGCCAGGCCAGCACACAGGCACCTGTGCTCAGGAGCAACCAGCAGGCTCTGCTCGCCAGGCGGACTTGCCAGGTAGGAATCAGCCCCATCCTGGAGGAGCTGGCTGGTCTACAGGACCTGACCTTGAAAGTGTGCGTTAAAAAAGGGAAATGGAAACTGGGAAAAGACATTTATGTTTTTGTTTCCTACTGTGCCCGGTGCAGTGCTCAAGCCAGAAGGAAAGGGGTCAGGGGACAGAGCCTTGTGTTGTGTCTCTGGCTTCCCTAGAGAACAAAATCTCCCCCCTCCCCTGGAGCGAGCAAACCTGGTCTGTGCCCTCTGCAGCTGAGGACGTGGGAGTGAATGCCTCTTCACAACACCTCTTCAAACTTTCCTTGTTTTCCCAAAGCCATCGGCTCGCTGACATCTGTAGGCTACCAAAAAGGAATAATAATAAACGAGGAGAAAATAGAGAAATGGCACACAGGCAAGGGGAGAAGCATAGAGAAAAATATTTTATATGATATAATATATATACACTTATTTTATTGGGGCTTTTTTTCTGGTTTAATGCCCAAAATATAACTATAATCGCTCATTCTCCTTGTGTTGGGGACTAGGAATCAACTGCTCACACACCACAGATCCTTAAGGTCCAGCTACAGGTGGCGCTTCCCCTACCCAGTCTCTTTCTGGGAACAGGGATTTTCCCTCAAAACTGCACAGGGAAAGCCGGGTGTGGTGGTGCACGCTTGTAATCCCAGCATTTGGGAGGCTGAGACTGGAGGATCTGGGTTCACGGCCAGCCTCAGCTACCTAGTGAGGCCCTCCGCAACTTAGTCAGACCTGGTTTCAAAATAAAGAATAAAAAATAGTGCTGGGGGTATAGGTCGGAGGTAGAATGCCCCTGAGTTCAATCCCCAGTACAGAAGAAAAAAAAAAAACTGCACAGGGAAAACCAGGCACCATAAGAAGAAGGTGTCATCATTGCTGGGCTGCGTCTACTCACATGGTTGTCACACAACTAGCATGCAGAACTGCAGAAAGGCTTGAAAACACACACACACACACACACACACACACATACACACACACGCAGAGAACATAAAATACTGCCACCAGACAGCCACTGTGCACATACTTGTGCACCCTTTAGAACTTTGCACCCAGGCGTGCACACCTGTGGATCACACACACACACACACACACACACACACACACACACACACACACTTGTGCACACAGACACTCACCTGGTCATAAGTGCTATTGTCCTTGAAAGAGCCATCTTCTTCAGGAATGCATGGACATCACATGGGCCAGAGATGGGCACCACCACCCACAGTTGTAGACCCACAGTCAAGAACAAGGGTCAGCAAAGGTTTCCTGTAAAAGGTCGGAGAGTTGAAACTACTCAACTCTGCTGTTTGAGCATGAAAAGCAGCCAGGGACCATACACAGGACGAGTGGCCGTGGTTCTGTTCCTATAAAGCTTTACTTACAAAGCAGGAGGTGAGCCCCACGTGGCCCAAAGCTAGTTTGCCAAGCCCTGATTTAGAACACACCATAAACGAGGAAGATGCGAGAGGGCGGGAGAAAGACTGCAGTGCACACACTCCCCGCTCAACTTAAAGGAGAACTTTTCCACGGCATGTGTTATCGTATTTTTTTTCTTTTTGCGGTACTGGGGATTGAACCTAGGGGCATTCTACTTCCGAACTACACCCCCAGCCCTATTTTTTATTCTTTATTTTGAAACAGGGTCTCACTAAGTTGCAGAGAGCCCCACCAAGAGATGAGGCCCTCGGAGAACTGCGGTCCTCCTGTCTCAGCCTCTCAAGTATTGAGATTACTAGTGCCTGCCCCCACACCCGGCCATTATTGTATTTGAACAAATGTTTCTGTTTGAATGTGCAGTCTCTGATAAAATAAGGGTCATAATTAGATTAAGTGAAATTCCCCTTTCTTGCCAAACAATTTAAAATCGCCAACGTTGCCCCTGGTTTCTAGCTCCAGTCTCAGGGAGAGAGCTGGAGCAGAGGTCACACCGACATGCTAAAGAAATGTAGTGAGGTGGGGACAGAGTGGTGCCCCACTCGTGTAAAGTGCCCAGGATCACACACCATCAGCAAATGATTTATTAACGACTGCAAGATAAATACCGATAAAGTCTTCAAATAGAGAGGCCCGTGACATCTGTGGAGGATGAGAGAATCAGAATGATTAACAGGGAAGGAGACGCCACAAATACCAGCACCTTCTCCACCTGGGGGGGAGGGCTCCTGGAGGCAGCACTCCCTGTCTGCAAACATCCCCAAAGTCGGGTGATAAAACACATTTCTAGGAGCAAAAGCCCTATGTATCGCACCGCTTTTCTCCCTCTACGTTTTGAGTTGTAATTCACACGCCTGCACAGGTCCAAACGGGAGCGTGTAGGGTCTATTCCCAGCAGACATGTGCAAGACAGAGGCTCTGCTTCTCCCTGTCGAATCTTAATGACCCAGTGGATCTCAGCACTCAGCCTTCTCAGGCTGGGGGGTTCCCGACGCACCTCCCTCCCTCCGCGCCTCCCTCCCTCCCTGGATGAGCCCGGCCTTTCAAGGATCAGTGCCCGCACTTAACTCAATGTTCTGCTCAGCTGCCCGCTCCAACCTTGCCCTTTCTTACCGCTCCTGCGATTCCAGAGGTCTTCTGGGAATTCCAGCCAGCGTGGGGAGGTGACACTCCAATTAAACCTTCCTCTTGTGATCGGCTCCTTCTTCCCAGCTCAGATGGGGGTGCACCGGCGGGCTCAGCCACGCTCCTTCAGTGGGCAGCTGCCTACAGAAATGCACCCTTTGTGGGCCTGGCTTGGTGTTGGGTGCTGGAGAGTGAAAAGATGAATACGATGAAGCTGGTGCCCGTTCATGGTGTGTCACCTATTGGGTGAGACCAAAAAGGGCACTGAGCGCTCTGCATGACGCACACGCCTGGTGTGGTTGGCAGGGTGTGTGAAAATCGGTAAAGACAAGCAGCTGAGTGTGCAAGGAGCGCAATAGCGGAAAGGCTGGATGGAAGCATTCTGAGCGGTAACCATGGAGGCCCCAAAACATGGGTGGGGGGGCATCAGGGGAGCAAGGCCATCCAAGAGAACTCGGAGCTGGGCATGGCTGCTCAGGCCTGCCAGTCATCCCAGGACTTGGGAGGCTACCGCAGGAGGACCAAGGTTCAAGGCCAGCCTCAGCAACGCAGCAAGGTCCTCAGCAGCAACTTAGCGCCATGCTGTCTCCAAATAAAAAATAAAACAAAATAAAATAGGGCTGGCAAAAGCCAGGCATGGTGGTGCACGCTTGTGATACTTGGGAGGCTGAGACACTTAATGAGGCCCTTGGCAACTTAGTGAGACCATTTCAAAATAAAGAATAAAAAATAGGGCTGGGGGTGTAGCTCGGAGGTAGAATGCCCCTGGGTTCAATCCCTACAATCCCTAGTACTATAAAAAAAAAAAAAAAAAAAAGGGCTGAGGGTGTAGCTCAGGAGTAGAATGCCCCTGGGTTCAATTTCCAGCAACACACACATACACACAATCTGTGAATATATATATATTTTTATATATTATATATATTTTATATATTATACATATATTTTTTTTACAGAAATGTTCTTCATAGTATTCTTTCTATGACCATATAATTTATTTCTGAAATTAGGGCAGGGACCGGGCTGAGTGAGTGCGGCACCCAGGTGGGATTCAGGGGTCTCAGCTGAGGACACAGAGATAAAAGCTGTGGGCTGTGGGGACTTGGGGAAAACCAGGGCAGAGTGACATTGGGGGTGGGCCTTGAAGAGTCAGCAGAACTTTCCTGAGAGAGAGGCAGAGAAAGAGAGAAAGAGAGAGAGAAGGACAGAGAGGGAGAGAGGGAGAGGGGAGAGGAGGTAGAGGGGAGAGGGGAGACAGGAGACAGGAGAGAGGAGAGAGGAGAGAGAAGGCATGGTGTGGGATAGTGAGTCACGCACACCTGCTCCTGCACACCCACCAGGCTGCTGGGAGGATCCGGATGAGATGTGCCCACCACGGCCCCAGCCCCAGGTTCCAGTTCCGATGCCCCCTCCTCCAAGAAGTCCACCATCATTGCTTTGCTCTAATAGGGCCCATTCCTGTTATCTTGAGATCCCACTCAAGGGTGCCCCTCAGACCTCCTGTCTCTTTCTCCTCCTTCCCTCCCTCCTGTAGATACCGGACTAGGCTAAGTCACGCGATGAAGTTTCCTATGAGGGATGACATTGCTCCAAGTATCACACATGGATTACCTCATCTGCATTTGCATGGACATACTCTAACACGTGCATTTTCTTTCTTTTTTTTTTTTTTTTTTTTTTGCGGTGCTGGGGATTGAACTCAGGGGCATTCTACCTCCGAGCTACACCCCCAGCCCTATTTTTTATTCTTTATTTTGAAACCGAGTCTCACTAAGTTGCGGAGTGCCTCACTAGGTAGCTGAGGCTGGCCGCGAATCCGGATCCTCCGGTCTCAGCCTCCCGAATGCTGGGATTACAAGCGTGCGCCACCATGCCCAGCTTAACATGTGCATTTTCTTATTCCCATTTGTGTATGTGTGTGTGGTACCGTGGATTGAACCCAGGGGCGCTCTACCTCTGACCTACACCTCCAGCCCTTTATTTATTTATTTATTTATTTATTTATTTATTTATTTATTTATTTATTTTTATTTTGAGACAGGGTCTCTGTAAGTTGCTGAAGCTGGCCTCAAACTTGCAAACCTGCTGTCTCAGCCTCCCAAGTACTGGGATGAGAAGCATGCACCACCATGCCCTGCCTGTTATTCCTATTTTATAGATGATGGGCTTGGGGTCAGAGTGGTTCAGTTACCCAGAACACGAGGGAAACGGAAGGCACTAGGACTGGAGCCACTGGTGATGCTGCCTCCTGTTACTTGAAGGATTCTGCTACCTGCTGGACAAATCACAAGTCGCACCTTTGCAAGGATGCTTGGGGCCTGTGCAACAGAGCAAGAGGAAAGGCCCAGCCCGGCTGGGAACCCAGGTGTCACACAGGAGAGTGCGGCTCGGAGGGGCTGGGGACCAGTGTCCTCAGGAACAAATCAGAGAATCTGCCTGCGATTTGCTTCTGTCCTCAGGCCATTTTCTTTGCACTTCAAATGTTGTGGGGGAAGTGGTTGGCATTGATATAATGCAGACTAACTGTTGGGGTTTCATTTATCCAAAAGCCAGCCACTAAGTGGGAACTTTTAGATAGAAGAGGGAAATGAGAGGCAACGGAAGCTCAAGCCCAGGCCTTTGATTTCTGTGCACCCAGAGCCTGGTTCTCAAAATCTGACCAATGCCATTAGCCAACACTGGTTGGACCATCGAGAAGCAAGAAAAGTCGCCTTCCAGGGCCAACTCTGAAAGGCTTTCTATGCCTATGGGGCATCAATGTCTACAGAGAAGCTGGAGCTGCCCGCCTGCGTCCCACAGAGGTGGACGTCACGACCTGGCAGGGCCCTCTGTCCAGGCAGGGAGACCTGGCGGGAGGAGCAGGAGGCCTGGGCGCTGCAGCCAGGGACCAGATGCGGGCACGCTGGACAAAGACAAGGGAAACATCGCCATCTGGTGGCTGCAGGAGAGATGCATTATGTTCCCGTCCATTGTCTGAGGCGGGCACCAAGTTAACTGGGCCAAGAAGAAATTGAGACCATTTGGAAAACAAAGGTTGACCACGACTTTACTGATAGCGCGGAGGCCAAACCCAGCCCTGTCCCCCTCTGTCTTACTGGAGGCTAAAGGAGAAAGAAATGACAAAAAGGCGAAAGTCATCCAACCAGATGTGGGTGCTCCTAGGAAAAGGTCTCCCCTTCGTATCATGAGGGGCCTGCTCCTGACCAAGCACACAAGGTTCTTTTGCCGTCTACCCCAGGGACCAAGGTGGAGGTTGCGAGATCACATGGAAGGCAGGAAAACATTCTTGATGACGTCGGTGATCGTCGCTGCAAATAAAAAGCATCCAAGATCTGCAGTTGCTTTACGTGTGTTAAGGAATCATTAATAACTAATTAGCTAATAAATTAGTTAATAAATAAAAATAAATTAGCTAATAAATAAAACTAAGATAATGAAGCAATCATTTAAAATTAACCCTCACAGCGACCCCGTAAGAAGTAAGATGTGGTTACTATCTCCATTTTGCAAATGAATAAGCAGAGTCCCTCAGAGACAAGGGTTATAAACTGGGCTAGAGCTCCAGGACAGTAAAGACTAGAGTCAGAGGGAACCACAAGTCCCCACTCTTATTAACAGTCACTGCACTGTTTCTAACACAGTGATCTGTCTACTTTGGACATACATAAAATGCATATTAAAGCAAAGAATTGTGTGTGTGTGTGTGTGTGTGTGTGTGTGTGTGTGTGTGTGTGTGTGTTACTAGGGATTGAACCAGGGCATTCTACCCCTGAAATACAACCCCAGATTTTTTTTTTTTTTTTTTTCGGTACTAGGGATTGAACTCTGGGGCATTCTACCTCTGAGCTACAGCCCCAGCCCTATTTTTTATTCTTTATTTTGAAACAGGGTCTCACTAAGTTGCAGAGGGCCTCACTAAGTAGCTGAGGCTGGCTGTGAACCGGGATCCTCCAGTCTCAGCCTCCCAAGTACTGGGGTTACAAGCGTGCGCCACCACGCCGACTACAAACCCAGATCTTTTCAAGTTTTTGTTTGTTTGCTTGTTTGTTTGTTTTTGAAACAAGATCTCCCTAGATTACTGAAGGTCTTACTATGTTGCTGAGGCTGGCCATCCTCCTATCTTAGCTTCCCAAGTACTAAGATTAGAGGTATGCACCACCATGCTTGGCTAAAATACAGAATTTTTTACCCCCCCCCCCAGATATACTGAGTCAGAATACTCTAGGTGGACATGAGAATTGGCATTTTAGTGAGTTCTCCAGGTCATGGAATAACCAGCATATAGGTGCTATTGCTAAATTGTATTCCACCCCCCAGAAAAATCATATTTGAAGCCCTATTCCCTAATGTGATGGCATTTGGAAATAAAACCTTTGGAAACTAATTAGCTTTTGATGGGGTCATGAGAGTGGGGCCCCCCAGGATGGGATGAATGTTCTTATCAGAAGAGGAAGAGGCCAGAGCTTGCTCCCTCTCCACCACGCGAGGATTTATCAAGAACAGGGCCGTCTGTGGTCAAGAGAAAGGTCCACACCAGAAACCAATCATGCCTGACCTTGAGCTTGAACTTCCCAGCCCCCAGAATTGCACTGTGATACAGACTTCCGTTATTTAAGACACCCAGCCTGTGGTATTTCATCTTCGTCCAAGCTGACTACTAGATTATGCATCCCCATACCAGCTCCTGTGGGATGCTCGGGAGACGCCGTCAAACCAGTGAACTACCAGGGGCTGCACCACTCTGCCCCTCGGAAGAGATGCATTGAAGGTCCAAGTGAACAGTCTCCATGATGGGCCTCTTTCCCAATGTCAAGGTGACCCTTACTGGAATCTGCTTTCATTCAAATTTCAGAACAGTGGGCCTCCTTTCTATGCCATGAATGATCCATGGAGGAGACTTAGAAAGGAGAAGGGTACAGCAGCATTGCCTTCGTGGCGCATTAAGAGTCACAGAGCTGTGGGGCATGCTCTCTTTAGATGGCTGGACTTGCCCTGGGAGGTTGGGACGCCAAGTAATTATGATCACAGCTTAATAGATGATAAAGCAAAGACCGATGGAGTCACAGGGCCCTGCCCGCGGTCATCCATTACTGACAGGCGGAGCTCAGCCTCAGTGAAAGGCCTGGGAAACTGAAAGCATGGGTCACCAATGAGTGAAATCAGAGGGGTAGACATAGCTTGGAAGAGGAGTTGATCAGGCTAGTACCTCTGAGAAAATTGAACCCAGGCAATCCCCATAACAAGGTCGACTTATAAGATATAGACAAGGATCAGGGCCCAGGCCCAGGCGTACCATGTGGAATCAGCCATATGATGAAACCATTACCACTTCTAAGACTAAAACATCAAGGAGAGGAGGAGATGGTGTTATGAACCAACCAGAGAGGCAGGAAGTGAAATCTACAAGTAACAAGGATGTCAGAAGGAGAGGTCCATCTTTGGAGAACCATTTCTGACCCAGTCACCCCTTACCCTAGAGGCAGCACTGTTTCCCAGGAGACAAGTTGACCAGTGACTTTGGACAGGCCCCCTGGTGGGGAGGGCTGTTTGCCAACCTCCATCACTCTTGGGGTGGCTCTGGGTGCTCACTGTCCAGTGAGATTGGGGGACCCTCTCCTGAGCCACTTACCACTGATCTTCCTTCTGAAGTAGAGTCCAATGGCTGGGAATCTGACACAACACCATATGTCTACTTCAATAGGAAAAAAAGAAAGCCTATCCCTACTGCTGAGATAGTTTGCTGTCCTGATAAACTCTTTTTGATGTATTTTTCGGAGGTATGCAGACCTTTAAAGGCAAGGACCCAGTATCCATAGGTATCTCCAAGGCAGTTTCTTGACCTTAATCAGAAAGTTCTCTGGGCAGGGGCTTCCCTGTGCCCTGTAGGACATTAACCCTGGCCTTGACTCACTAGATGTCAGCAGCACACCCCTTCCCACCTCAGTCGTGACACCCCAAAATGCCTCAGACATTGCCAACAGTCCTCTGGGGAACAAAGTTGCTCCCCCTCCCATGGAGAAGTATTGTTCTAAGCAATTACAATTGGAAGACCTAAATTCTTCCTGCTAGCGACAGAAGAGCCAGGGTCAGGGTAAGGAAGTGCTGACCTTAAGTAAAGAGCCTGTCTTTATTTAGGTTTTTATGTTTTGTTCATCATGGATATTGTGCATTAAATTTGAGGTAAAATATTACCCTGGTATTAAAATATTATCTTCACTGTAGAATGCTCTGGGCCCCCCTCCAATGTGCCACACCTGAAGCAAGAACCTCACCTGGCTGGTGAGTCCAAGCCCCAGGCCAGGTCCCATAAGAGCCATTAACACCAGAAAAAGGGAAATGTTCCTTTCTGTCCACTGTCATTCATTCATTCAACCTAAGTCCTCTGCCACATCAAGAGAAAAAAAAGGGTCAGGCATTGAGGCATGCTACTGTAATGCCAATAGTTGGGAGCTGAGACAGGAGGATCTCAGGTTCGAAGCCAGCTTCAGCAACTCAGCAAGACCCTCAGCAATTTATGTAAGTAGCTCACTGTGATGACTGCATACTACCTCAAAGTGTGGGCACCTTGATTTCCATGGCATTTCCTCTGTAATGGGAAAGAGACATTAGTGAAATTGCACTTTTATTAAAAGGGAAATAATAAGAGCTAAAGGGACTCATTGCAATCCTAAAGCTACTGCTCAGAGTACAGATGACTGTGCTATTGACCAGGAAACAGGCTGTAAACATGGGAAGAATTAGGAAGAATAAAAAGACAGAACCAAGAGATAGTGGCGATTGAGAATGAGAAAGTCACCAAGGGTAGGTCCCAGGTTTCTAACACGAGTAACTGGGTACAGTCAGGATAATTGATGAAATGGCAAACCTGGAGAAGGAGCAGGTTGGGAGGAACCATGTACCAGGGGTCAGAAGGCAAGTTTGGGAGTGAAAAGGTGAGGTGCCTGTGACACACCCAGGTGGTTTCTGCAAAAGAAGCAGCTGGGTTGGAGTGTAATAGGCAGCCTGTGGCTGATACCAGAAGCTGTGGAGTGAGTGTGGAGTGAGTGAGCTTCCCCGTGGAGGACTAGAGTGGTTTGAGAATCTGCGACCAAGTCCTAAGGAACTCTGAAGTTTAAAAGGCACATGGAGAATCAACAACAGATGCTGAAACTAGTAAAGTATGATACAAAACAGGATATTTGCATAATCTCAAAGAATGTCTCCCTTGAGATAATTATTAATTACAAAGGGGAAAAGGTAAGTTTAAAGTGGAGAAACCTGGTTGATGCCACCTTAACCAAATAATCAAAATTAACCTCACAGCAATGAGGTATATGAACATCATGTGCTTCCTGGTATCATGCACTGAGAAGGAGGCAGCTCATGCAATGTCTTGCTAAAAGTGTGTAACCTCAGCCTAAATAAGGACCCAAAATAACTGGGTAAGATAATTCTTCAAATCTTCCAGATTGGCGGAGACTTAAAGAGACATGATTACAGAATGCTATGGATCCTAGATTGCATGCTGGGCCAGAAAAAGGACATGAGTTATCCAACTGAAGGAATCTGAATACAATCTGCAGACCAGGTACTAGCATACTATCAGTGCTGATTTCCTGGTTTTGAAAAATACAATGTAGTGATATAGGATGTTGAAGTTCCAGGAAGATGGATGAAGGGTATATGAGAATTCCTTGTCATCATTTTGCAACTTCTTTGTAAAGCGAGAGAGTATTAAAATTATAAAATGTAGGTAGAGGAGAAGCCAGCAAGAGACTGAAGTGGTGGTCAGGAGGAAGACAAGGGTGGCATTGGGGAAGCCAAGCAGAGAGCCACATCAAAGAAAAAAATGGATATTCAGTAAAGTCAAACACTGCTGAAAGCCAAGCAAGAATTAAAATTAGTCTATTAGATTTCTTTCTCTTTGGGTAAGCTTTTTATTGAAGTTTAACATTAAAAACAAGAAATTTTATTTTTATGTTAAACTTTCTTGTTTTATGTTAAACAATAATATGTTGCAACTTGATGAATAATAAGTGAACACCTTGGTGGATTTCTACAAAGTGAACACCCATTGGATAGAAGTTCCTGATTTAAGATACAGAACTTTAACTAAGCCACCTCTGGGTCATATCCCAGTTAATATGCTTCCTCCCTGCAACAGTAATTATTACTCTGACTTCTATCACCACAGATGAGTTTTGCCTCTTTTTTGAAATTTATATAAAGAGAATCTTTATATAAATATAGAGATGTATATAAAGTGGATCTTTTTCTTTTTTTACTCAATACTATGTTCATGAGATTCTTCCATATTGTTTCATAGAATGGTTATTCATTTTCATTCCTGTATTGTATTCTATTACATGATTATACCGACTTACATATCCATTCCATTGCTGAAAGTATTTGGGTTGATTCCACCACGGAGTTGGTTATCACAAATAGTGCTGCTGTGAATGTTCTTGTATATGTCTCTTGGCACATATATGGCTGTTTATCTCCTAGGTATATATCTAGAAGTGGAATTTCAATTGAATTTTGCTCTATGGATGGCACAGTCAATTGTTGTTTCAAAGAGTTAGTTGATGCATTAATGGGAGGCGTTAGCAAGCAGATAATGCTCAGATAATGCTCATGTTCCCGAAAGCAGCTGCAAATGCCATTTTGTACTTTAACCTCAAAGCTCATATTTATTCATAGAACTGAGAAAAGACTGAGGGACTTTATCCCATGGCGTGGGGGGACCACCTCCTAGAGCCAGAAAAAAGCCAGGAGTGAAAATTCCCAGGGTTCAAACCCCAACTGTGCCCATGTAATTTGTACTGTGACCCTGGGGCAATTTGTTTTATTTCTGTGAACTTTGTTTTGTTTTCTCTGGGCTAAAAACTGAAATAATATCTCCAATTCCAAATTGAAGAATGCATTTAAAATAATGCCATCTCATTTATGGGAGAAATTTGATAAATCTTTCTGGAAAAATCTTAATCCAGCATCTCCCAGCTGCCCGTGAAAATATTTACGAAGAGGGAAATTTTAAATCCTGCAAAAGTTAAGTCAACCAAGTGCTAGTATCTCTGATAAATTTCGACTCCCTACAAGGGTAGGAATAAAAAAAATGAAAATATATGTGATAGTTTCCATGCTATTGGAAACTGTGCAAAGGCTCTCTTCTGGAAGTGGGTAGAAAATTCTTTCTTCTCTCACTCTGGACTTAATATTGTTCAAAAAGTGCAAAATTCACAGCAGAATGAAAACAAAAGCAAAAAAGACTCTTCCTATGTGTGCATGCTGCTTTTTTGATGCTGACTTCGATCAGCACCTTCCCTGCAGCCACCAAATGCAGAAGACAGCGTCTCACGACATGGGTACTAGGAAGTCTAGAAGCCGCACCTGAGTCCACAAAGGAGAAAGGTACAGCTCTCCCTCAGAGCCGACCTTGATGCCAATCCTTTCTACCTCAGAAGGATGAACTACAGCTAGAAGATGACAGACAAGAAAACACACAGGTCTTCAACCAAAAAGTGATGGCGTCCTACAAAAGAAGCAAGGATGACGAGAATAAATTATGTTATCTGGGTCATAGTTCATATTCACGTAGCTAGCAGGGGCGTGGGATATTCCTCGTGATGCAGATAAAACCCCCTCTTTACGCCTGGTAATATCCATGCCCTTTTCAGCCAGGTTGATCTTGGCAAATGTTTTTCCACCACAAACATTATGAAACCGTCTCATAAAAACCCAAACAGAGGAAAAAGGCTATTTATGAGGGAACAAAATTAAGGCGAGCATCAGACTTTGCCTCTGCAGTATGAAACAGCAGGAAGCCAGAAACATCTACAGCTTGGGGGAGGAAATGGTTGTGACTCAGTTATTTTATGGAGTAAGCAAAAAAAAAAAAAAAAAAATTCTCCAAAACAATATCACTTACGTGTTCCTCTTCAAAACAACCACTAGGAAATACATGCCAGCCAACAGCAATGTTATGTAAAGTCAGGTTAGGCGATGGCCCTTTTAATAAGAAAGGAATTGTATTGAGTACTGAAATATAGACAGAGGCTCCTTGAGTCCTGACATGGTATATTAGTCTTCTGCGACTGCTATCGCAAATTGCCAGACACTTGGAGGCTTAAAACAACACATATTTATTATCTGAAAGTTGTGCAGGTCAGAAATCCAAAATGGGTCTCACTGGGATAAAATCAGAGTTGGCAGAGTCGTACTCCTTCTGGAGGCTCTGAGGGAGGGTTGTTGCTTTGCATTTTCAAGCTTCTACATGTTACTGTAATCCTTGGCGCCTGGCCCCTTCTGCCAGCTTAAAACCAGCCACACTGAGCCAAGAGCTTCTCACGCTGAGACCCAAGTGGATCTACCTTCTTTCTTCTTCTTCTACTTCCATATACCATTGTTTCTATATTAGGACCACTGGTAAAATCCAGGGTCCCCATATCTCAAGGGCAGTTGATTAGCAAGCTTAATTCCACCTGAAACCTCCATCCCCCCTTTGTTATTTAACCTAATTTATTCACAAATTCTGGAAATTAAGATAGAAACATCTGTGGAGTATAATGGTGCACGTTTGCAATCCCAGTCCTTGGGAGGCTGAGACAGGAGGATTGCAGGTTTGTGGCCAGCCTCTGCTACTCAGTGAGGCCCTCCGCAACTTAGTGGGATCGTGTTTCAAAATAAAGAATAAAAATAGGGCTAGGGGTGTAGCTTGGAGGTAGAATGCTCCCGGGTTCAATTCTCAGTACTGCAAAAAAAAAAAGATAGGAACATCTGCTAGGCATAGTGGCACATGCCTGTCATTCCAGCACTTCACTTAGGAGGCTGAGACAGGAGGATTACAGCATCAACAAGTAGCAAGACTCAGCAACCTAGCGAGACCCTGTTTCTCAACAAAAAATATCAAAAAGACTGACAGTGTAGCTCAGAAGTAGAATGCCCCTAGGTTCAATCACCAGTAACACACACACACACACACAAGATAGGAACATGTTTGGGGAACCATTATTCTCTTTACCATACCAGGTGTCATTCACTAATATATTAACCCATCTTATAAATGGGGAAACTGAGGCTTAAAGAAGATGCCTTCGAATCCTTCCTAGTTAATTTAAGACATTTCGTGTTTATAGAGACCTTTCCATGCACGGCGTTCCAACTTCAGTGCACTTTTCCTGGGTGGGTATCGACAGCCCCAGCACACAGATCAGCACGATGAGTTCCCTCAGAGGTGAGTGACTTGGCCCAGGGATTCAGGCAGCAAACAGCCCCACCAAGATCTGACCTCTGAACCCAAGAGAGCCTCACTTCAGAGTCTGTCATGGACTGGGTTCTCATTTGAAATCTGAGTTCTGTCTTCCTTAAGGAAAAGAAAAAGAAAAAGAAATGCTGATCATTTGCTGGGCTTTGCTATAATATCCAACCAGGAGCTGAGTTCAATGTACCAGCCCCAGGACTTTAGAGTCACCACAAAATTTGTTTTTACCTCTCATAGCACAGCTCAGCATACAGCCTAGAGAGACTATCGCACAACCAGTGAGAAAGATACCACATCTTCTAATTCCATTATCTCCAGAACTGAAAGTTGAATGGTGCAGGAGACAGCGAGTTGGGGTCCAATGCAGAACAAATCAGACTTGCATTCTCACAAAGTGAAGAGTGCGTCTTTTTAGAACTTAACCCCAAGAAAAGCCACAGAACCAGCCGGGCGTGGTGGCGCACGCTTGTAATCCCAGCATTCGGGAGGCTGAGACCGGAGGATCCGGGTTCGAGGCCAGCCTCAGCTACCTAGTGAGGCACTCCGCACCTTAGTGAGACCCTGTTTCAAAATAAAGAATAAAAAATAGGGCTGGGGGTATAGCTCGGAGGTAGAATGCCCCTGAGTTCAATCCCCAGTACCGCAAAAAAAAAAAAAAAAAAAGCCACAGAACCCTGAGCAGCCGACATGAGCAATCGGTGGTTAACAGATCCGCATACGACTCACAGTTTACTTAGCAAAGGGCACAAGATGCATCTTTGAAAGACACCCAGAATCACTGTTAGAGTTGCCAGAGGTGAGTGCACAGAAGTGCCACGTGAGAATAGAAAATGTTCCGGATCTGTATCATGAGGAGAAGAGGAAGGGAAAAGACAGGTGAATTTCAAAAGTACCATTGTATATTTTGTTCTCCCAACACAATTTAATGGAGTCCTTTTCTTATTGTAAGGGGTATTTGCAACCAGACGACAAGAGGAAATTCATTTCCAAGCTCTAATTATCCATTTATTCCTTCACTAAGGGTGCTCAGAAAGTGGCCAAGGAGTGGAACCAGTGACTATGGATCCAGCCCATACATAATCTCACACAGGCTGAGAATTCAGGTCTATCCACTCCCCAGTTATTTCATGAGGTTGATTTTTTTTCAAAAATATTGGCTTAGATTCACTCTGGGGGGAAATTTCCAAAGTGCCTTGGAATCATGTAAATCACAGAGCCATGGCAATTTGAACATCTAGCTGCAAATAGACTAGATACACTTTTATCAATAGCACCTACTTCTGCTCTAAATTCTCCTTCTCCTGTTCTCTTTTAATCATTGTCTGCTTTGATGTTAATCAAAATGCCATATTGAATGTATCAGTCAGCTACTGCCAAAAGAAGGCTGCATAACAAACCAACCTAATGCTGCTCAGTGGCTTAAAACAGCACTTTTGTATTCCAATATTCGTGGATATGCAAATCAACTGCAACTCATTTGGTTGAGGCTAAAGTCCAGGATCTGGGCTCCACACTGCAGGGCTGGTCCAAGTTGGATGTCCATGCTTTTATTTGAGAGGAATAAATACACTGGTTGGCCAAATCTCATTCTCAGGCTCAGGTTGAAGGTCCAGCAATGACCTTGGCATGCCCCTTTCCTAGAGGATCACTGGATCCCAAAAGAGCATGCCCAAATGTGTAAGCATTTTTCAAATTTCTGCTCATGCTGCCTATGCTAGGAACCCTTCAGCCAAAGCAAATCACATGACAGAACCCAAGTTCAAGGGACAAGAAGGTACATTTTACCCACTGGGCAGCCTTAGGAAGGATGTGGATATAAAAATATTAGTGCAGGCTACTGAAGCATTGGGCCAGTCATATACTACTATACCCCATCCAGGGAGAATAGCAGATGTCACTGTGAAAACAAGAGCAAGGCTGGCCATGGACGGACAGTAGTTAACCAAGTAGCAAAAACACACTTTGGATCTGGGAGCGAGGAATAGGGTTTATATGGACCAGCCCAACATCCTTGATTCGTACATTCTCCTATACCATGAGGTCAGGGTTGGTCATGGAAGGTTTTTTGCTTCTTTCTTTCTTTTTTTGTATTGTGTGTGTGTGTATGGTAGGGCATTCTATCTCTGAGGTACACCCCTAGCTCTATTGTTATATATATATATATATATATATATATATATATATATATATATATATATATGGAGAGAGAGAGAGAGAGATCCTGTTTTAAAAATATATATTTTTTAAATATATATATATATATATATTTTTTTTTTTTTTTTTTAAAACAGGATCCCACTAAGTTGCTGAGGCTGGCTTCAAACCTGTAATCTTCCTAGCTCAACCTCCCAGGTACTGAGATTACAAGAAACTTTAAGGGCCAAACCATGAGAGATGTTCAAAAGTAATGAATAATCTTAGGCAAGTACATTTTCCAAATTCTTTTGAGCCAGTCAAATGAGAGGTCTAAACCAGGAGATTCCCTGAGGTCCCTCGAGACTCCGCCTGTCATGGCTCCCAGCCTGTGCCAGACATCAAGGAAGACACCAGGCTGCCCCCTAAAGTGAGTCCCCATTGCTGATGGCCGCAGTGACCAGAGCTGGTGCTCCCAGTAGTCAGCAGAGCTCTGTGTAAACAGCTGGGGTTTGGAATCAGGCTGGCTAGGGTCACCTTTCAGCTGGACTCATCACTACCCGGTGAGTCCTTTCTATTCGCTGAGCCTCAGTTTCATCATTCTGAAAATAAGAAAAACAAACCAGACAGTGTTGATGATGTTTCTGGTTCTGAGAGCCGGTGCTTTTGTGGCTGCCTGGCTTCATGGCGTGACCTGAAATGAAATGCTGGGGGCGGGGGGCAATGGCTCAGAAGGGTGGTTGCTGGCACACACCTGTAATCCCAGTGCTTGGGAGGCTGAGACAGGAGGATCACAGTTTCCAGACCAACCTTGGCCACTTAGCAAGACCATGTTTTGAAATAAAAAATGAAAAGGGCTAGGCGTGTAGCTTGGAGATAGAGTGCCTCTGGGCCCAATCCCTAGTACATAAATAAATGGAAGGAAGGAAGGAAGGAAGGAAGGAAGGAAGGAAGGAAGGAAGGAAGGAAGGAAGGAAGGAAGGAAGGAAGGAAGGAAGGAAGGAAGGAAGGAAGGAAGGAAGGAGAATGTGGTTGCCGACAGGCAGTGACTGTACTGGTGGGCACAGGCAAAGACTGAGTTGATAGCGACCTACGGCCATGCTCTAGGGCTCTGCCTGCCCTCAAATGATCCCCTTATCCGCCATTCAGAGGCCGCAGTTTTCTCCTAGGTTCCGGGTATGGGGTTAAGACATGGTCTTTGGAGCAAGACTAGCCCCTGGGAGAGCTTCCAACCCTCAAACCCTCTGCGCCGAGTCTCACCGGGCCCCGAAGGTCTGGGCTTCCACGCAGAAAATTTCTCTCTCTTCCCACAAATGAGACCACAAGGGCTGTTTCTCCAGAAGCCCAGGAGATAGGAAAAAATAATAACACATGCAATAAAAAGGAATTTTCATCCAGAAATGTATTTTGAGGCTTCGACGTAAGGTCCCTTCAGCAGGAGCCACAATTTTCTTAAATAATCGTTCCCATAATTGGCTACTTGTGGGAACAACTAATTGTGCATGTAATCATTTGCCTGTACAACTCCGCACCAACCAGTAATTAAAGGCAGAGCCGTCCCTGCTAAATTTGGCTCCAGAAATAATAGTAATATTTCCAAGAGCCCAGTGTCTCCGTGCCAAGGAACTCTAAGCCCCATTCAAATGAGTATTGTTATTTTTAAAACCCGTCTTGAAAAAGGGAGACCTGCATCTTTGCCCAAAGCAAATGCACGACTCAGAAAACAACAGGAACACAATACTCTGCTGCTCGCATCTACCCTATCCATGCATGTCAAGAGTGTCGAGCATCCCCCATGTGCTGGGGAGACCCTTTCCTAAACTAGTGTCTCCTTAATCTTCTGAGCCCCTCCCTTGGTACACCTTCTCAGAAGTGGACAGGAAGAATAAAAAAAAGACTGCCAATTCTGTGGGAGACCGGCCTTCATCAACTTCTTTCAGATCATATATAGTAAGCAGAAACTAACACCTCCCACTCGCCACCTGCCACCTGGCCACCATGCTTGGGCATTCTACCGCAGAGCTACACAGTAATAAAATAGGCTAGCCTATTTTATTTTTATTTTGAAACAGAGTCTCGCTAGGTTGATGAGAGTTTCACTACTTGATGAGGCTGTCCTTGAACCTGCTATCCTCCTGTCTCAGACTCCCAAATACTGAGATTACAGGAATGCGCCACCATGCCCAGCAATGACTTGCTTTTAAAGACCAGGGCTGGCTTTCTCGGGGCAAGAGATTGGATTACAGAGGCATCAGTATGGAACTAGAGAGGACTAACTAAGAAGCTACTGCAAGGTTCCAGATGCAGAATCACAAAGTGGCAACCATTCAACTCGCCCCTGGTAGTATGACATCGTGCAGACAGTACAGATACAAATGGGCACCGCTGTGTTGCAATAAAACTTTATTTGCAAAAACAGGCAGTGGGCTAGATTTGGTGAGTGGGCCAGAGATTGCCAACTTCTGTTTTGGAAGAAAAATCTTGAAATATCGAATGGTAGCCAATTTTAGTTTTGATTTCTCCCCAACTCAACCTAGCTATCAATCAGTAAGTTGGCAAGTAGCTCTAGGCTGAGGGTACAGACATCTAATACCGGCAGCCGTGATCTAAGTTGAGAACTTGTAAGAAGAAAGTTTTTTTGTTTTTTGTGGATTTTTGTTTTTGTTTGATGGTACTGGGGATTGAACCCAAAGGCATTCTACTTTCGAGCTATACCCATAGCTCGATTTTTTTTTCTTATTTGGAAACAGGGTCTCACTAGGTTGATGAGAGTCTCACTACTTGCTGAGGCTGTCCTCCTATCTGCGATCCTCCTGTCTCAGCCTCCCAAGTATTGGGATTACAGGCGTGCGCCACCACGTCTGGCTAAGAAGAAAGTTTTGAAAGCAGAAACTTGCAAGAAGGTTTTTCCTGCCATTAAAAGTTAATATTTTAAATGATTTTCCCTTAAATAAACAGATCATCTTTTGAAGCAGCTAATCCTTAATAAATGAGAATCTTTACACCACACTGAATCGAGCATCTGTATTCCCAGCGCCGGGTCCCTTCACTCTGGACCTCTTTAAAGTTCCATTGATTACTGCCAAGCCTCCATTGGTGGGATTAATTAATTTATGAACTTGTCGTTACAATGCATTGATTAAAATGTCCCTTCTTAAAGATTTAATTATACCCCAAGATAAAAGATCTGCTAATTATTGTCCTTTATCTAATGGAAGTTTTGTATTACAAATAAAGTTCAAAGGTTTAAGACAGTTGCCCCTTCACACAGTTGGGCAAAGATGAGAATTTAATTAGAGGCAAGACACCATTGTCTCTGTTCTATTCTAATGGGAAAAAGACATCAGGCTGGACGGGATGGCCGGTCAGAGTGGGAAGGCCGGGACAATCTGTTAACCTTCTCAGTCACTTAACAGTCTTTAGCAAATAGCTCCAGCCACACTTGTTGTCGGAATGGTCTAGGTTGCTGGCACCAGCAGAGTTAGCCACTGTGTCCAGAGCAGGAATTCTGCCAAGCAAAATATACTGTGTATTTAAATCATCTTAAAAATACTGACTCATGAGCCGGGCGTGGTGGTGCACACTTGTAATCCCAGCATTTGGGAGGCTGAGACCGGAGGATCCAGGTTCGCGGCCAGCCTCAGCTACCTAGTGAGGCCCTCCGCAACTTAGTGAGACCCGGTTTCAAAATAAAGAATAAAAAATAGGGCTGGGGTGTAGCTTGGAGGTAGAACGCCCCTGAGTTCAATCCCCAGTACCGAGAAAAAAAAAAATACTGACTTATGGCAGGGCACACCTGTCATCCCAGTATTTGGGAGCCTGAAACAGGAGGATCACAAGTTTGAAGCCAGCCTCAGCAACTTAGCAAGGCTCTCGGTGACTTAGCGAGACCCTGTTTCAAAATCATAATTAAAATAGGGCCAGGAGTATAGTTCAGAGTTGGAATGCCCCTGGGATCAATCCCCAGCAACACAAACACACACACACACACACACACACACACACACACACACACACACACACTGATACATGAAAAAGTCTTTTTTTTTTTTCTTTTCCTAACATTATTCCTAGAATATTCTGAATAGGAAATCAAAGTCATTCAGTAAGCAAACCACTGAGATACAGGGAAGCCTGTTGAAAGACGGGATCCCTGAAGTCAGGATGCATCTGGTACAAAGGGAGGATCGCCCGAGGCCCCTCCCAGCCTCCATGTGTCTCCATGGTGACAGATCTCTGCCGAGGAGCCTCCCCTAGCATCTTCTCTTCCCCACGGAGGAACAAGCTTGGATGGCAGGGGACCATTGGTCTATGCTTGGCCACTGGGTGGAACCAATTGTTTGTTTGTTTGTTTGTTTTCTAAAGGAAACAACCTCTGGGAATTCACAAGCTCCCCCACTGACCCCCCCAAGCTCCCCAAGATGAATGTAGAACAGCAAACTGCCTTCAACTCCAACTTTGCCTTGGGTGACCTCTCCCAAAATCTTAACTCATGAGAGGGAAGGATAAGAAAAGATGTCCACAGTCCCCACTGGCTATAAATCTATGACCACACTCTCCCACAAGCTTCATCACACTAAAGGCAATCCTTTATCTTTAGTCCTTATCTGTCTGAATTTGTGAGGGCAGGGGAATATTGGCATTTATTGACCTACTAAAATCTTCAAACTTAGCACTCATGTGGCTTTTAGATAGTTTGCTTGATCTCTCGGAGTTCCAGGTTCTCCGACTGAGAACGTGGGAATAGTTGAATAACTTCCTCCTTGGGCCGTCAGAATCACAGTGGAGTTATGGCGGCGCTTAGTGGGGAAGCTGGCACCTACTATGAACTGGGTACGATGATGACTGTATGCTCCATGAATGAGGGACTCGCACAACACAGCGAGGTCCTGCCCTCGAAAGTGCACACACGCTGTGATGTCTACATGCAGAATGTTTTGATACTGATAATTCCATCAAAATCTGTCCTGTGGAGGAAGGCAGGAAGCCAGAGACGGGGCGGGGGGGGGGGGGGGGACAACATCAAAAGATTTGGCGTTTCACATCTGTTCCTTCTTAAACAGAATTCATCTGCAAACAGCTGTCCCTCACCCATGTCCCCTCAGGCTGGAACAGAATGGAGGCTCTGGGGAAGGGTCTGCACAGGGAACCCTTCTGGTATCAAATCATAAAAGCAGGTTATGGTATCAAATCATAAAAGCAGAGGGTGAAGAGAAAGGCTGAAACCACTTGAAATGGTAAAAATGCAAGCATGTGTGTGTGTGTGTGTGTGTGTGTGTGTGTGTGTGTGTGTGTGAGAGAGAGAGAGAGAGAGAGACTGAGAGAGAGAGAGAGAGAGAGATGGCCCACAGGCACGCTGGGTGAGGTGAAGGGACTTGAACTTTCATTCTGTAAAGAATGAGGTAACAAAGGGCCAAGGCGCATAGGCTGAGACAGAAGACCTGACAGGGCGGTCCGGCAGCCCAGGGCAAACATACTGGGGGCCACCACCATGTCCTGATGCCTCGTGATCACAGCCGACCCCTGAGCCCTTCTTATACTTTCCTTAGGCCTTATCTCATCTAATACTTCTAGCAACTGCCTGGAGCATGCTCACTTATGGTGCTTATTTTACAGAGGAGGAAACGGGGCGGTGGGGTTAAGAGGTTGAGACTTTCGTTCTATGTCATGGAGCTGATTACGGGAGGAGCCAAGACCACAGGCTCCGTCTATCTGACTCCAGACCCCACACTAAAGCTGACTCTGGGTCACTTTATGGAAAAGCGTTTGATGATGGGGACGGGGATGGTTAATAAGCTCATCAGTGGCTGTCTGATAGAGCAAATCCCCAAGTAGAACCCGGACTATTCAAGGTGTGAGAAACCTAATAAAATTAGCTCAAAATTTCTCAAAACCAAGTTTCTTCCCATCCCAAGAGTCTATGTGTTTAGGAGCACTCTTTGTGTCTTCCCCCAAAGATCTCAGAGGATATTAGAGGTACAGCTCGGAAAATATAGTCTCCCAATGAACTACTATGCCGAACAGAAGAAAATATTAGGAGAAGCATCATGTCAATCTTTAGCATAAAACTGAGTGCACTCAGACAGTGAAATAAGTACTCAGCCATCAATAAAGAACATTATAGACACGTGAAAAGGGATCTTCAACACAAAGAGGAAAATTATAATACAAGATAGTATGTCAATGTTGTAAATTTCTGATGTGTATTTATAGTACAGTTATATGTATTTATATACACTCATATCAAAGAGATGAAGAAAGAAGAAAGGAAGGGAAGAAGAAGAATCTCTATCAAGTGCATAATGTGATTTATTTATACATAATAGAATATTTGGAGAGTTTTGTTTATTTATATTTTCTTTATTTTTATTATCTAAAGTTTCAAATTTTCTACCATTAACATGCATTAATTTACCAAGAAGAAAAAAATATTTCAAATTAAGCAATTCTCTCATTCATCTTGCTCGTCCGCTCCCTCTGATATTAGGAATTGAACCCAGGTCCTTACACATGCTGGGCAAGCACTCTACCATTGAGCTAAACTCCCCAGACCTTTGTTTTATTATATTTCTGAGAAAAGGACTTACTAAGTTCCCCAAACTGGCCTTGAATCTGTGTTCCTCCTGCCTCAGCCTCCTAAGTGCCTGACTTAAGTTATTTCATACACAAAACATGGTTGCCTGGAAGCACACCCCTCTGCAGTTTGCTCACTTGGCCATCATACTTTAGGCTACTTCCAGATTGCCTTGCTCTTTGCACCCCACGCCAGGCTAAGGCTCCTTGGCTTCATTCATGACCAGTGCCCAACACCTCCCCAAGCCACCAACCTGAGGCCTGTGCTGTCTTCTGTCCCCCTCCCTAGTCTGCACAGTCACCCCCAGGCTGGCCATGTATAGATTTCCCTGTCATCTCCCTGAGGCTGGCTAACCAGATGCAACACACTCTCCTGGTCCTCTCTGTCCCAGGAACCCCCATCCACCAGGGCGTGCTCCAGTTCCCGCTCTTCAAAGAGGTACCAGTCCTCCCTAAATCAGAACCTCTTCTCATGCCTTAAAGAGTGCTGCAGTCTCCAAGCCTACGTCCCCTGAGAAACTCTCCAAGCTTTCTCTGCATCCAACTCAAGGCTGTTGCTGGTATGCTGTGTGCTAATCACCTGAAGCCCCTGCCTTTTCGTGGATATGATGTTGTTGTTTTCATTCATTTGTTGACTTGGTTTTGAGTTTTAATTCTGACCCCAGTTCCCCTCCATCAAGAGAAGATTTCCCTCCTATACCTCCAGTGGAATGTTTAAAGGGAAAAATATAACTAAGGCATGCGTGGAGAGAGGCCACACTGGGGCTTAGGACAACACAGTGGGGCAGGCAAGAGGGAGAGCACAGTCCCCAAGGCCACACCCCAGGAACCCACCTTCCCTAGCCACACCCCCACCTGCCTAGGTTACCTCCCAGTGAATCCATTACAATGGATTTTCTACTGATGAGATTACAGCCCTCACGACTTAATTACATCAACTCTGAACCATAATACATGAGTTCTTCAGGGAACACTCTGTATCTAATCATAATAGCCAGTCTTCAGACTTCCAGCATGGTACAACCTCAGATGCACCTTCAAGAGCCCTCAAGAGCAGAACAGGGGAGCAATGATTGCAGGGCCCTTCAACTTGTCCTACCAGAATGGCCTTCTAGAACCTTCTTAACCTCAAACAGAGATCTATGCTCATAGGACCCTCTCTACCAGCAGCTCAGAACTTTTGAAAGCAAGACAGATGTGCCCAGGCTGTTTCACAGCTCAAAATTATGACATGTGTTGAGTCTATTTTCCTCACCTACTGAGAAAATAACTTGATATTTGTGATAAGTTTAAGGAACAGCCCTACTAATGGCATCAAGCTATTGAGCAGTATTCGCTGACTGTCAATTTACATTATATAATGGGATGTGAAGCTCAATTTCCTTGTGTCACATTTATAATGATTAAATTTTCAACAGATGTAAAGTCGTTCTGAGCCCTAACAAGGTCCTATAGGGTGCTAATTAACTTGGCGCTTTTCTAAAATAAGAAATTCTGGCACACACGTTTCACTAGGAAATGCTGCTACTTGGGAATACTTATTGGTCCTCCAGGAGCATACTTAGGACAGATATGGGAGGGGTTTTTGTTTTGTTTTTGTTTTGTTTTGTTTTGCCTTCTCGCTAGTTCCTGAGAGAAATAAAAATGTCCTAAACATACCGATTCTCTGATTTGGGCCTAAAATTCATACTATTGATTCTAAAAGAAATCACCTTCTATCAATGATACAGTGATTGCTAACATTGGTAAGAGGGTTGGAAATGGCCATTCAGAGGAACCCAGCAGGAATGTCCACCAGTTTGCAAAAATTTTCAGCTCCCTGTAGCCTTTTCTGGGTGGGGCAAAGCATTCATGTGTTCAAAAATAATATGTGGTCACTCTGGAGACTCCACTTCTTTCCTTTTCCATGACTCTGGAATTTTCCAGACTCTTCTGACCTGAGGAGAGTAGTCAGGAGTCAAGATCCCAAAGTGCTTAGACTTGTAAGCCATTATGTTATCAACCCACAGTGGCTCTGTAATGAACCACAACAACTAAACATTTTTGTCTTTTTTCCCCCCATCCAAAATGATTGACATAATATTTAAAAATTATTAACTTTAGGTGTGATGACTGCACTGTAGCTACACATGGAGGCAGGATTCAAACCCAAGCAGTCAGGCTTCAGAGCTGACACTGGCAACCAGATGGGAACCTTATGCAACACAGCTACCAATTGCTGAGACACAAAGCACCCCAACAGTTCAGAGCTTAAGACAACCATTTTATTCTGCTCCATGTTGTTTGCCTAGGAGTCTGAAAGGGCGTGGTGGGCAGTCTGTCTCTATCCATGTGGACCTGGGCAGGGCAATTGAGATAGAGGGTGTGCTGCTAAGATGGCGCCTTCATTCCCAGGTCAGGGGCCTTGGCAGAAGTGACTGGAAAGCTGAACAGTCTCAGGCTGTCCATGGGAAGGCTTCAGGCTCTTGAGACAAGTATTTAAGAGACTGGAAATGAAAGTGGCTGTAACCTGAGCCTGAGCCTGGAAACTGGCATAGTATTACTTCCGGTTTATTCCATTGGTCAGAGCAGTCAAGAGAGTTCATCCACTCCAGGAGCCCCACCACTCAATGGGGAGTGTGTCCAAGAATCTGTGGCCCTCTTATTTATTTAATTAATTAATTACTTAATTATTTTGGGGCTAGAAATTGAACCCAGGAACATTCTGCCTCTGAGCTATACCTCCACCCCCAGCCTTTTTTTTTTTTTTTTCTTAATTTTGAAATAGGATCTTGTTAAGTTGCTGAGGGTCTCACTAAGTTGCTGAGGTTGGCCACAAACCTGGGATTCTCCTTGTCTCAGCATCCCAAGTATTGAGATTAGAGGTGTGCACCACCGGTCCTGGCCCTGTGGCCATTTTTAGCCCACAAAACAAGACCAACCTGGCTACTCCACTTAATTTATTGACACCTCACAGTTTAGCATCCCAGTTCTAGACAAGCGCTCAATGGTATTCACATGTCAGAAGACTGTTTTGTCATTGGGACAAGTGTTTATTATTATAGAACTTAAAGAAGCAATCCCTGATCCTAACACAAATCTTCGCCACCCAGCTTCCATTACTTAAATGGGGGGAGGGTCTCCTCAGTCATCTTAATGTGTGTTTTATGTTCCCAGATGCTCTCTCCGAGTTCTAGGAGGAAATGCCTCTCATTATCATAAAATTTACATGCTCATACATTTCATTGAAAGGCTTATTCTTTCTAGGTGATAATAAACAACTCAGTAATTTGGAGGGAAACCGTCACAGAAATAATTGTGAAATGGTACTACGGAAGTCTCCAGGAGAGGAGAGGCAGAGTGGCTCAGTAGGAAGAACTGAAATTCGGTTTTGCTCCGAATTCACCCCACATCTTGAGAAACTGGCTCCATTTCTGGGAACCTAAGTTTCACTCTGTGTAAAAATAAGAGGCCTTTGTGGATAAAGTCCTCAAATGTGACTCTAAGTTTTTTTTTGTTTGTTTGTTTGTTTTTGGTACTGAGTATTGAACCAGGGATTCTACCTCCAAGCTACACCCCAGCCCTTTTGTGGTTGTTGTTGTTTTGGAAACAGGGTCTCCCTAAGTTGCTCAGAGTCTTGCTAAGTTTCTGAGGCTGTCCTCGAACCTGCAATCTTCTTGTCTCAGCCTTCCAAGTACTGGGGTCATGGCAAGTTCCACCACACCCAGTGAAAACTTCCTTTTATTCCTGATTCCACCACTCATTGCTTCTATAAACCTAAACAGAAAGTATTTCCTCTGTCTAGATTTGTTGATAATGATGATGATTCTGGCAAAGAAAGCCAGTGCTCACCAAATATTCTACGTGCTGTACCATGTTTCCCAACGTCTCCCGCAGTGAGGACAGGGCCATGAGATCAGCAGACAGTGAATGGAAGCCACAGTGTCATCTCTGGGACACTGCAGATGAGCACCCATGTCCACCTGAATTCAAAGTCCAACTGTCCACCTCTTCCCAGCACAGTTTCATCTTCTTACCTATACAATTAGGCATCTGTTCCAATTTATCTATAAGAACCTATTAAGGTCTAAAATATTTTGCTGACACTTCAGCATTTGTGAACAAAATCTGAAATTCAAAAACTGACATTCCAAGTGCCATAAGACCATGCCAACAAGAGGAGTATTGATCAAAAAGAAACAACACCTGGCTTTTTCCCATCTCATCTGTGTTCATTGAGGTTGCGATTCATCTTTGTGGTAGTTTGATTGATCATTATTAAGTAGTGTCCAATTCTGTCGATGGGTTTGGATTGAAAGAATCAGATGCAAATGACTCCAATTTGCTTTAGTTTGATCAAAGTTCACTCTTCCTTATAGATGCAGTTTCTTCCCACTAAAACCTAAAATATGTGGGATAATGTGGAAATATCCTGCATCTTGGTCACTACTAAAATATTCAGGTCTTTTTTCCTGAGATTTGTTGCTTATTAACAGTCAACTTGTTGGAGTTTTAGTAGTAAGCACATGTGACACTCTTGAAAAAGACTAAGTTTTGACCTCTCAGTCTTAAAAGGGAAAAGCAAGTCAGGTTTGAGATTCATAAACACCAACACAGAAACAGGACTAGGAAGAAAGAAAATAGGGTTAACTGAAGTCTTGCACATGAAAGAATCAACTTCTCTTCCTGTATGTCCAGAATTCTCGAAAGGCAGATGTTTGACTGCATTTAAAAATACCTACAAGAGCTGGGCATGATGGTTCACACCTGGGAGGCAGAGACAGGAGGATTGCAGGTTCAAAACCAACACTTGGGAGGCAGAGACAGGAGGATTGTGGGTTCAAAGCCTGCATGCAGCAACTTTAGCAAGACTCTATTTCAAAATAAAATAGATCTAGGGGTATAGCTCAGAGGTAGAACATCCCTAGGTTCAATCCCCAGTATCACACAAAAAAAGAAAAACAGCCACAAGGAAAACTAATGAAGATCCTTCCTATAATGAAGTTGAATTAATGGAGAAAATCAGGGTTGCTAGGGTGAGTGTGGATGGAGAAAAAACCTTGGGAATGCACTCCACATGCTGACATTAGGGCTTCCAAAGCAAAATGTCCAGGCTGTACCCAAGGAGAAAGTTTCCAATTAGCTACACCCACCATATCCAAATGTTTCATTCAGCCTTCCTATTACCTTGTTCTTACATCTGAAAGAATGAAAAACACCAAGCATTTAGAAGATGCCTATAGCTTGCCAGATAAAGATCAAGGTAAACAATAAGAAATGTGATCATAGAGAAAACAGAGACAGTACCCTCCTCCTCCAAACAACAATAAAGCTAAACATCACCTTTAAAGATGCTGGCAAAGTATTTCTATCCACAAAACAAGAATGGGATGCTACACAAAAGGAATAACCTGAGAATATAAAAAGACAGAGTATGGACAATTCTCTCGGACCTTAGAACAAACTGAGAAATGGGGAAAGTCCCATAAGGATGTACCAGCCTACGTCTATGCTTATAAATAAGGAGGCAAAGATCTGGGAAGATAACTTGCCAGACAGCAACTCCTTGCCTCTGGAGGTGGGGGAGTGGTGGTTAAAATGGACTAAAGGCAATTCATTTTTATGTTATATAGTTCTGTAGTGTTTTTATAAGTATATATTAATTCTTAATTAAAAATATAATTCTTACTTTAATCTTGCTCTCATCAAGCAATTTTTAAGAGACTATCCCCATATGGACCTCCCCACAGAGTACAGAATACGGTGACACTCCCTCCGAGAAGATCCCCCCATTTCTGCTGATCGGCTGATCTTTTTGAGCACTGCATTAAACTGAATTAATGCTTCAGATTACAGCATCTCAAAATGAAGTTTTTCACTTACTGTGCTATTTGGATATAATAAGACATATATATATTTGGTCTCGGCCTTTGTTCCTGCACAGATCTCCTAAAACTTTTGTCATTTATTGAGAAGCAGGGCTTCGGAGGGGATCTTTGGTTCTCATATTTAGTCTTTGACCAGATTCCTCACACAGACTTCCTAAAATTCCTTGGAATTTCCTGGGCGACAGGAGTGTCTTTTGCCTTAATGATGTGACTCTGTGCTCTCTCCTGCATGGGACTGGTGACCAGGAAGACCAAGCCAAGATTAAGAAGCTTGGAACTTTCAGTCTTACCCCTTGTCCTCCTGGAAGGGCAGTAGGACTGGAGACCGAAAATATCAATAATCAATTATGATAATGATAATAAACAATCATGCCTATGAGATAAAGTTTCCACACAAGCCCCTGAGCTATGAGGTTCAGGCTGCTGAGCACACAGAGGTGATGGGAGAGTGCTGGACCCAGAGAGGGCATGGAAGCTCTGCTCCCCTGCCCACAATCCTCACCCCACATGTCTCTCATCTGACTCTTGATCCATATCCTTTGTACTGACTCAGTAAAAGTAAGTAAAGTGCTTTTCTGAGTCCTGCAAGCCACTCCAGCAAATGATCAAACTTGAGAAGAGAGTCATGGGAACTCTCACTTCATAGTCTGAGGGTCAGAAGTTCCAGAGTCCCCTGAAGTGGTGACAGTCTCAGGAGACTGAGCCCCAGCCTGTGGGATGTGACTTGAACTCCAGGTGGGTAGTGTCAGAATTGAAGTGAATTACAGGACACCTAGTTGGTGCCTGCTGAAGAACTGAATTGATGCGTAGGGAAAAAAAAAAAAAAAACACTTCTGACATGTGGTGCCAGAAATGCTCTGTGTTAAGAGTAAGAATATGGGAGATAATGGCTAATTTGTGGCTTTCCTCCCTCTCACTTCTCAAAGCAGCATTTCTGAGGATGAGGCCTCAAAGTTCTTTTTAATAAGTCTCCCTCCAGTGGTGCTGACCACGTCAGCTATGAGAACCACCATTTCAGAGTCCAACTTTGTCTAGAACTGAGGGTCCCAAGTCACCGAGTCACCAAGCTCCTCTAGAAACCAGCAGCCTCCCTCCCTGATGCTTTCTGGAGCAGCTATATATCTGTTCTGCTTTCCAGATCATGTTAACAGCTGCTTGGTAGTCCAAATCTAAACTTGTGGATTATAGGAAAAATGTAGCAGAAATACTAGATGGCTTCAACAGCAGGAGTTGATCTCTCATGGTTCTGAAGACTGGGAGGTACAAGAGCAGGCGGGCTGAGTTCCTGGGGAAGACGCTCCTCCTGACTTGAAGATGGACACCCTCTGGCTGCAAGTGGCAGAGCGAGGGCTGGCTCTAGTCTCTTTCTCTTTTTACAAGGACACTAACACCATCATGGGCATTCACCTTCATGACCTCATTTAAGGTACCACCTTAACACTAACTGGCTCGAAGTTAGGTTTTCACTGCTGTGACTCCAAAATACCTGACGACCACAGTTTAGAGGAAGGAAGACTCATTCGCTCACGGTTCTGGAAGCTTTAGTCCATGTTAGGTCTGGTGAAGTGTGTGGAGATCAGAGCACGGCGGTGGGAAGTATAGAAAGAGCATGAGTGGAGGGACTCTCACGTCATGGAGGCCGGAAGCAGAGAGATAACAAGGGGAGGAGGGCCGTATATAGAGTCCCCAAGGCCACACCCCCCAGGGACACTCCTCAGCAACCAAGCCCACCTCCAGCATGGCTTCCTTGTCTAAGACATGAGGTCCAGGTGACATTCCAAATCCAGCCCACCCAACAGGTTCTCAACCTGGATTTGGAGAGGACACAAACACGCCATCTATAACAGGAACCTCAAACTCCAGAGGTTTGGGGAGGCTGATGGATGTTTACACGTGCACAGAATTTGGATTTTTCCAGAGGAACAGAGCATCAAAACATAATTACAATGCTGAAGAACACTTCCGGGTTGAGGTGGTCCAAGATCCTAGTCTGTAGCTAGATGGCTAAGCCACAAACCTCCCTTTCCAAGTTCAGCATCCTCACCTGACCTCCTAACAGAGATAAAACAGGCTTCCAAAGCCAACCCACACTGGAAAACAAGCTCTTTACATGCTGAGCTTTTGTTTACTCCTGAATAAATTCAATAAGGCGCAGTAACCATTATAATAAATGTAGATGTCACTAATTACAACACTAGATTTTAAGTGCAACACTACTGTCTCCAGTGGCCTTTAAAACTGAGTAAAATCACAGCCAATTCAAATTTAATTAAAACTATCAGTTTAATTTAGTTTGCTTTTTACAATAAAAACTATACTAACCCATTAACTGCCTTCCGAATCTCCCATTACTGGGAGCAAGCAGCAGCTCGCGGGCCTTCACTTTGGTGAGCGGAGCGATGCATTCATTTACCTTGTTATCCAGCGAAGTTTCGATTGTTCAAGATCCAATAAACGACCAATTCCTGTCTTTGAAAATGAGGTTCTTGGACTCTTTCAGGTAATTCGTCATGGCAGTTAGAGTAGGCTTCTAGCCAACTTCTTGTGCTTTTGAGAAGGCGTCCCACCGGGAGCCTGCTGAGGACTTGACTGTGGTATCCATCCTTGAGTTGAACTCATTGCCAAGAAGGGTTTGCGTGTGGTTTGAGTGCTAGAAGCTTGGTCGCCAGTGTGGGGGTGTTGATGTGGAGGAAGCTTTAAGAGGTGGGATCTAGAGGAAGGTGATTAGATGATGGAGGTTCCACCCCCATAGATAGAGTAAGCCTTATGAGTAGATGAATGCTCTCAGAGTAGGCCGTTCCATTCCCTTTTCCTTTCTCTGTCATGCTATTATGATGTAGCCACTAGGATGTTGGTATCATGCTGTTTGGACCCTTCAGCTACCAGAATCATGAGCCAAACAAACCTTTTTTACATTACAAAGTATCTAGCCTCAGGTAGATAGCAACACAAAAATAGATTAGAAGAAGGAGTCTTTGGAAATGAATGAAAGAACATTGGGGGTCAGTCTGGCTGTGTGTAGTGTGTGTGTGTGTGTGTGTGTGTGTGTGTGTGTGTGTGTGTGTCTGAGGATCAAACCTAGGGCCTCACACATTCTAAGCAAGTGAGCTACAACCTCAGCCCCAGGCAGTCTTTTAGTTTTTGTTTGTCTTTTGTAATACTAGGGATTGAACTCAGCAGCATTCTGCCTCTGAGATACACCCCTAGCCCTATTTTTTTAAATTTCAAAACAGGATCTTGCTAGGTTGCTGAGAGTCTTACTAAGTTGTTGTGGATACTCTGGAACCTATGATCTTCTTGTCTCAGCCTCCCAAGTCCTGGGAAGTCTTAATCTAAGCCTAGTCCTGCTTCAGTAAAATTGATGCCCTGGAAAAACATCTTCTTCCTTTCTCAAGGCCTCAGTTTCCTCCATGTGGCATAGAGAAGGTTGAAGCAGACACAGGATTCCAGAAGTTCTACTTTCATAATCTTTGTCACCTGTAACTCATACATACTCGGTAGATTTCCAAGGCACCATCTGCTTCAGCCTCATCTTAGACAGTAATATTTATGAACACGTGCAGTTTGATGTACCAGTTATATTTTTCTCTAATAAGATTGAAGTAAATACCTAACAATGAAAATTAACTTCAAATGCTCAGCTAACATCTTCTTGCATACTCCCAGTGGGCTACACACCATGTTTGGAGAATATTAGCCTTCCTGACCTTGAAGATCCCTCTCTACTCCAGGGATCTGCAAGTCTATGAAAAAGAATTTCATCACTTTACTCAGGTGAGCAAATGTGTACAAAAATATACTGCCTGTAAGGCTCGTCTGCTTCAAGAAGAGAAGGTAGTTTCTGTTGAGAGGAAAACTCTGATCAGAATGGAAATACAGAGGGTTCTGTGTCTTATTTTAGCAGGAAAAGAAAGGCATCCAGTAGTTTAGCAAATTCGTGACAAACTGTGTCATTCATCCAGATGTTGGGGAGAGGAAAATGAACCTTGTAGGGAAGAAGAACTATAGAAAAAAAAAAGACCTGCAAAAGAGTTTGTGAGCATTTAAACACACATGGAAAAGCAACCTTGCACACGCTTGCACTTTGAGACCATCATTAAGTGAAGTAAGGGTCACTTGAGCACAGCACTGAGTTCCATGACAGTGGATCTGATAACAAGAAGGCTACTAAGTCACTAGCGGGCAGGTAGTATATACAGTGTGGATACTCTGGATGAGGGGATAACTCATGTCCCACATGGCATGAGAGTTTATCCCACTGCTCAGAACAGTACATAATTTAAACCTTATGAATGGTTTATTTCTAGGATTTTTCAGACCCCAGTAACAAAATCCTGAGAAAGAGAGACTGCAGATGAGGGAGGACTACTATATACTTCATGGTAATAAAATTATAATGAGAATAGTGTCATGCAAATGAAGTAAGCATAACTGGAGAGTACCCACATATAATCTGGCTGGGTCTACCTTGTGAGGACATCTAGAAAGGATTGAAAGAGGCTTACAGGTCATCTAAGAAAGAATCTGAGATGGATATCAAAGGGCTGACTTAAGGCTGAGTTTTACAGCAAATCAGAGATGCCCCCTCTGGGTGACATTAACTAAGCCAGTGTTATAATAACTAGGCTCTGCAGATTCATTTTGAGTCACCTGCTCTGTTCACTGAAATTCCCGTATCTTGACAGTCAGGGTGGCCTAAGTGAGCTGGCATAGACCAGAGCAGCTAGCCACTGAAATACCCTCCCTGTCTTGACTCACCCAGATGGCACAACCAAGAAAGAGTTGCTATAAGATGTTTTGTCCTCCCTCATCTGCAAGAGTTGCTACATGATATAGCAGTAGCCTATATGATGTCAGAGACCAAATGTACAATGACCAGACCATGCACGACAATAAAACTCTGACCCACAACCTCTGCAGCAGTCAATCTCAAACAGGCAGGACTTGGTCAATAACATCTAGCTTCCCTAACTTAACCTCTAGTTCCATCTCAGGACCAGCCAGAGAAAGTCAAATACGCTCCCCAACCCAGTGTTATAGGATGCTTCACTTCTAGGACCAAACTGAAGCCGCCTTTTTTTTTTTTTTTTTTTTTTTTTTTTTTTTTTTTTTTTTTTAATGAAACTTTCCCACTCCCCAGCCTGAGTTTCTTCCCAAAACAGGCAACAGTGTCTGAACCCCACTAGAGGACAAGATCAGAATATATGGCCTCTGTTCTCATTTGGGCAGCTCTGTTTATTCCCACAAATGAGATGCCCTTCATCCAGATCCCATCTAGAATTGCCCAGGGTTTTGACTGGGGTTCACATTCCACCTCAAAGGCTGCTGGTTGCACTGAGAGACAGAGTATGTTCCCATGGGATCCACACCTGATTCCCACGTCGTCTTCTTGCTCAGGACAACAACACAACACATGCACTTTTGCACATGCATTCCTGGGATGGGCCTGAATCATTTATGTATTCAATTGAACCATTTATGTCCTTGTCCAAGTTTGCTAGAGACTTCCACCAAAGTTTACCCCAGTGCAAATGCATTGGGCCACTTGCTTTAACTGATGGGACACAGGAGCAGAAACCAAGTAGAGGCAGGCCCTTAACAAAATATTTAATGGGAGCCGGGCGTGGTGGCGCACGCTTGTAATCCCAGCATTTGGGAGGCCGAGACCGGAGGATCCAGGTTCACGGCCAGCCTCAGCTACCTAGTGAGGCACTCCGCAACTTAGTGAGACCCTGTTTCAAAATAAAGAATAAAAAATAGGGCTGGGGGTGTAGCTCGGAGGTAGAATGCCCCTGAGTTCAATCCCTAGTACCGCAAAAAAAAAAAAAAAAAAAAAAAAAAAAAATTAATGGGGACATTGCTGCTGTTGTCTACTGCTATCCAAAAACGGAATGACTGCTAGACTCAACACATAAAACATCTGGTAAGTTTAAGACTTTGGGTCAGAGGTCCACAAATGATGACCTGTGGCCCCCCACCTATTTTTATAGATCAAGTCCTATGGGCACATAGCTGTGCTCATTCATTTACACTTTCTCTAGAGATGCTTTATCCTCTGATGGCAGAGTAGAGCAGTTGTGACAAAGGTGGTACGGCCTACAAAGACTAAGATATTAAAAAGAGACTATTCTATAAAAGACTCGTCTTTTGCAGAAAAAGTTTGCCCGGTCCTGCTTAGCTTCTTCATGAACTCCACCTAACGGGTGTCCTGAGTTATCCCATCATTTGATAAATATTCCCAAAGTATCCTTAGGCACCAGGTTGAGCATCCAAGTGCAAAGGAGGTGCTATCCCTGACCCCTAGAAGCTCCCAGACCAGCTGGAGAGAGAAGGAGACGCAGCAGACACCCAACGAGAACCACATGTCCAGGGTGAGACAAGGAATGAAGACGTGAGGTCAATGTCGGCCTTCAGGGTGGGAGTCATCGAGCAAATGCACATTCCTCCCACTGATAACCCTCTAATCTGCCATTGCCTAGCCTCCTGTTTTGCCCTGTTCTGTGTCCTGAGAGTTCAGACATATGGAATCTCCCAGGTTCTCTTGCCTGCTAGCATTTAGTTGGGGTTGACCCATGAGAGGTCCCTGTGGAGTTTCAGAGGCTGGGAAGATAGAGAAGCTAGAGTATTTCCTCTCTGCTTCACCCTGCCTCTAGTAGCGTCTGGGTCTCTCCATGACAACAGATCCTTCCAGATGTTCCTCCTCCACATGTCCGTCCCTCACTGTGTTCCCATGCTATCTCCACCAGAGGGGTTGAAACAGCTTCCTAGTAATACTAGTCTCTAGGGACCTCACTCACCTCCCCTGTCCATTTTCATAAGCTTGCTCATATCTTGGTCACGAAATTCCTCCACTTGAACCATGCGACTCACCATGGGAGCCATCTCTTTCTTGCTGGGACCTTGACTAACACGGCCCTCACCTCTGTCTTTCAATAACTTGCTTAAACAACCGGCCCAATCCCCTCACTCACAAAGTAAGGCCAAAACACATCCACCCAACTCATGCCTGACAAGCAAGGATTGTATCAGAGGATGGGCATTTAAAGCTGGTATTTATATTCATAAAAGTGTCTTTTCATCAGCCTTGCTCAGTCCCATTCTGATCAGATTGTGTACTTTAAGGATAAAAAGCTCTTTATACAAGCAGAGTTTATGTAAGGCCTTCCGTCCATGTGAGCAGATGAGCATCATTATAAGCCCGCTCTTGAGATTGCAATGTTCCCAAACATTATTGCTGCACAGTCAACAGTTCTAATGAGTAAGGCACACGCTGCTCACCAATAAGTGGCTCTGGCCTTTCTGTTCTCTTCTAAGTCAATCTCTTTATTGTTTTTGCTCCTTTGGTAGAGATTGTTCTAATATGTCCAATTTTGGAGCAAATTCTCCTAGCTCATCTTTGAAATTCTGAAATTCCACTTGGGATCCCACTGGGCCGTGTTTGTTTATAAGGTCACAAAAGGTTTCTTTAAGCTAAATCAAGCTGCGTAGCATTTCTGGGCCTGAGGTTTTTTCTATAAGCAATAATCTGCAGCTAGACAGAGTGCCTTTTAAATCATTTGTAAGAGATTGAGCTCTGTGTCCAGGTTGACCTAAGGACATATCGTGCCTGGTTTTTATTTTTATTTTTTTTTATGTTGAATGACATAATGGATGTGAAAGTTCTTTGTGATCCATAAAGACTTTTCTAATGTAGGGGATTATGGTGATGATCTCACAGTTTGGGAACATCCTGTCTTCTGGGTTTATTTTACTCCCCATTTTTCAAGCATCATCAGATTCTAAAGGACACCAGAACTTTTTTTTCCTAGATTTTTTTTATTTGTGGTAGAATAGAATCTAATTAATAATATAGTCATTCATTCATTTAAAAATATTTATAGGATACCAGCCATGTACCAAGCATTCATTGGACTAGTGCTGAGGATAAAATGGTATAAAAACACAGCTCTTGTCTGTACAGAAGTTACCATTTACTCAGTTCTTACTCAAAATTGGAGCAGTGCTAAATACTTCACACATGCTATCTCAATTAGTCTTTACAACTATGCTAAGTTGATTACATTAATCCACATTTTACAAAAAACATGTAATAACAAAAATGACCAGGTCAATTATGAACATTTATTGAGCGTTGACTATTCATTAGATAGTGAGCTAAATGCTTTACAAGCATCTCAGTAAATCCTCAGACTACCCCTAAGAGCATGATATGTTATCCTTTTCCCCCAACTACCCTAAGCACACGCATTATATCTTCTCCTCCAAGAATGCCATAAAGGAAATAGCACTATTATTTAATTACCTAGGTTTTAAGTGCCTAACTAATATTTCCAAGTTTCTGTTGCTGGAATCACTAGATTGGCATTCAAGCTCAGTTCTTTTTTAAATATACTTTTATTGGTGCATTGTAGTCTCACATCATAATGTAGTTGAGAGTGATAAGAACACACATGCCCACAGTTCTTTATAAAGCCCGTGACCAAAAGCATGACACTACACTACCTCATGAGAATATATTCTATTTCCTGGATAACTGACTCTCAGAGGAAGAACAAACAAAAAGATGTCAAGCACATATCACAACCAACATCAAAGCAGGATCATTCAGCAATCTGAAAGAAGATATCATCTTCATTCACACTATAGTCTTTTTTTTATATTTGGTGGCTTCAAGCTTTCAAATATAAACTGCAACTTATCTTAATTACTACAGGATTTTCACTGCCAAAAAAATGATATAACAGTTTATTAGTAGAGGGGAAGAAGGGACTTTAACCCTTAATTTTTCTTAAATCCTTGATTATACCAATGTTATCCAGATAAAACTGCCAAGCACTTTAAGAACAGCCACATAGCTTCCCAACTAGAAAGTCCCAATGTGTCTCACTGGTCCTCACCCCCAAATGTTATTTAAAGGTAGAGTTTCAACAAATTTTATTTTTCCCTACAGTGAAATTTAGTATTCCTAAAAATCAGAAAAGTGACAAAATGTTTTCTTCCACTGATTAAAATTCCATATTCAATGCTTAATAAATTAATACTTAGTTGTGGTTGATATTAGATCAATAATACACATCAAATAATCAAGAGGTATTGGCATAGTAATGCACTATGAATCCAAGGTAAGAGGAATGATTCCACATATAATGGTCCAGAGTGCAGCCAGGGGAAAAAATTATGCTGTAGAGAGTTCTAGAAACTCCATTTTAGGTCTCTCGTGTTATCCAAGATCTTGGTTATGGTATGGTGGGATAAGAACTGGACTTGGACTCAGGAAGTCTGGCTTCTATACCACCAACAAGTTGAGCTACATTGGACAAACCAACCTCCCATTCTGTACCCCTCTTTGCAATCTATGAAAAAAGATAAAAATGTACTCATGCCACAGTCGGAGCATCAAACTAGATGTTATGGTTAGATATAGAATGTCCCCTTAAAGAGCTCACATATTGTTTAGAGTTGATATAACCAAGTCATGAGGGTTGCAATCTCATCAGCAGATAAATCCATTATAATGGATTTACTGGGTGGTAGCCTAGACATGTGGGGTGTGGCTGGAGGTGGGTCCCTGGGGGTGTGGCTGTAGGGTCTGTGCTTATGCCTTTGAGCCCCTTTCTCTCTTGCTTCCAGCTTCCATGATTGTAAGGACAGAATGTTTACTAAGATTCTTCATGGAGCTAAGTTCAGCTTCCCAATCCTGGTGCCCATCAGCAAGCCCAGAACTAAGGGTCTTCCAAGTAGAGTGGCTAGAAATAATATAGACCATCCAGTTAAATTGAAATTTCAGTTGAACAACAAGTAATTTTTGGTATGAGTGTATCTCATCCAAAATTGGAATATGCATATGCTTTAAAAATATGTTGCTCACCTAGAATTCAAATTTAACTCAGTGTCCAATATTTTTATGTACCAAATATGACTAATGTCCTCTTCCAGTTCATTCTCATAAAGAGATTAATGTTTCACAAATTGAAAAGAAAGACATGAAAATGCATGGATGAGAACGCAGTTCTTTAATCTTTCCTGATTATAGCATATTATATTTTCCTAAAGCTAGTGGCACATTGAGTCTGGCCAAGACCTGTTCCAGGCTCTTCATGGGTTTTATCTCTTAAGCACAACTGGTTTTATTGCATTGCTTAGAGGTTTTCTTCCTTTGCCATTGGAATTTTCAGTAAAGGTGGACACTCAGATGCTCAGCCATTTTAGCATTCAATGCCTCAACTATACCATAAGCTCTTGAGGGCAAAGACTATTGATCTTTTATTCAAAGCATTTCTGGCCACCACTACAGAAGACATGTCTGCACCCCATTCTATGATTAGAAAATTTCCCCATCTTGTGGGTCCTTCCATTGCAAGTATTCATTTTTCCCAGATTCCCTTGCAACTAAAGCACAATCATGTGACCTAAGCTCAGCCAATCAAATGTGCCTTCACTGGAATTTGAATCCAGAGCTAGTGTTAAAGGTTAAGAAAAGTAGATAATGAGTTTTGTTTGGTAGGCCCATATCCGTTACCAGTTTTCCTGTAGCTTTTAAGGGCTGTAATGATAATAGAAGTATCTAGTAACCAAGTCCAATGAGAACAGGAGGGCACACTGCATCCCTCAGAACTTTGGGGAAGAAGAAGCAGAGGCAGTGTTGTGGGACTGATTTGGGGATGAGCTTAGCTATGATCCTGACCCTTGTCTACCTCTTGTTCCAAGTTGTCCAGCCTTCCTGGAAATTCTTTCCAATATGCTATCATAATTTCATTTTTAGCTTTAATCTCTAGCAACAAGTGCTGATGTCTCCACTCAAGAGCCCAGAAAGACACAACTGCCACATCCTAAGCAATCAGAATACTCCGCATTTGGAGGTTCATCCAAATCATTCTCCAGGAAGAAAGAGTGAGGAAGAGAAATACTTCATCAGCTCTTCAAAACAGAAATTGTGAGCCCATCACACCAGATTGGATGGCCTGGTGTCTGTGAGTTGAGGCCAGGTCCAGTCAGCAGCTGACACAGCAGGCCAAGTCCATTCTATCATCTTCATGATAGTCTCACAGGAGACTATGCTCTTTCTGCACTATGCTCTAGTAGTCTGCCTGGTTATCAGAATGGCACAAGGGTGAGGGATATCAATAGTTTTTTTTTACCTCTGCCTTCAGATGGGTGTATCTGGTTTTACTAAGACCTGATACTCAAGTTCCTTTATTTTGTAATATGTGAGTTTTACCCAAGATTCCCTCCTGAGTATTCCTAGAGAAAGTAAAAGAAATATAGAATTATTCCTGTCAACAATAAGGATATTCCAAAAACTACTCCTCAAAACATGCATGCAAGCACACAAGCATGCATGCACAAGCTCGCGCGCGTGCACACACACACACACACACACACACACACTTTCTTTGTAGTATCTAGCAAAATTCATTGCACTAAGCTGGGAGTGGTGGCACATGCTTGTAATCCCAGTACTTGGGAGGTTGAGACAGGAGGATCCAGGTTCATGCCCAGCCTCAGCTACTTAGTGAGGCCCTCCGCAACTTAGTGAAACCCTGTTTCAAAATAAATAACTTTAAAAAAAGAAGACTTGGGGTGTAGCTAGGAGGTAGAATGCCCCTGGGTTCATCCCCAGTACCACACACATAAAAAAAATCATTGCACTAGGCAATAATAATTCTACATTACATCATTATGGGGAAAAAAGAGATGGGATAGAATGGGCTCAACTGGCTCAGAACAATATAGAATAAAAAGTTATAAGTTCAAATAGAATGGGTTAGCATAAAATAGAATGACTGGTAATTAAATAGAATTGCATAAAATGGAATGCAAGAAAAGAAAATGGAAGAGAACAAATGCGTGATGTATGATTTGTTTCTGCATATTATCATTTCTTTATACTTTCAGATTCCACAGAAGAAGGGTTTGTCTGTATAACTAATCCCTGAGAGCCATTACTGCTAATGTTGGGCTTTGCAGATCAAAATAGAGGAGGATTCTTCTCTAACATGAAGACCCTCATCTTAGAGTATTGTACACCAGGAATCTTCTGCTTTTACTTCCAGGAAAGAAAGGAATAGTGAAATCCTAAACTGTACATGGTTCCATTTAATCTCTACCTTCCTTGGAGCTGGATAACTCACATGCTCAGTCTTCTTGCTGATGCTGGACATGAGACATATACAGGAGAAAGTAGTTTTGTAGTGAAATCACATAGAATTAGGACTTTGATTATTCTTTCTACGGTCTTCAGAAATGCTATGTCACAGGGCTCAGTTATTGCTGAGAAGTTAAGTAAATTTATCTGACTCTTAGTTGATTAATGTCTTCAGAGAAGACACAGGTACTTCCAAAGAACACTTTTCCAATAGCTCCCCTGATCAGCTTTGGAGCCAGAGCTAGGCTTGGCTCTGGAGAGAGACTTACTTTATCCTGCATCCCCACAACATCCTTGGAGACCATGTCCTTAAATGGCATGCCATAAGCCTGGAAATCACTAAGGAAGATTGAACCCAAGAAGACCAATCCAATTAAAGGTGCTGGTGGGAATGGGAGGGTCTCTAATTGATTAAGAGTGTCAAAGTACATGACTAGACCACAAACATATAACCAGCAGTTCCACCTTGAATTTACCCTTCTAAGACCCATATTAGATGATAAAACCCATATTTATAAAAAAGGAGTATGCTAAGGACCAGCTAAAACCCAGAGTCCCACATTTCAGCTGAGAAGATTATGTTCCTGTGATTATTACAACATGTGTGTTGTGTGTGCTCCCAAACATGTTAGCATAGATTATTCTCTTTGATACTCACAATGAGTCTGCGAAGGAGAAGGGGAAGATCTCATTTGTCAGATGAGGTATCTAACATCAGAGGAGTTGAAAGCTTTCCCCATGTCTCTGTAGCTGGTAAGTATCAGATCTGAGACCAGGACTTGGGTCTTCCATCTGAATTGCTTGAGGGCAACTGGGTACCTCTTGCTACTTATCTAAATATCCCAGAAAATAGCCTTCCTTGTGAAAATAAAACTTACACCATCTTATCACTTCAGAGTCCTCTTTCTTGCTACTATAGCCAGAATTCTCCTCACCCTGGCTGCTCTCAGCACACTGCCTCCCCATCATGCACTTCTCCATGACATTAATGTGTAATGGTTTAAGGTCCTGGAGCCAGAATGCCTTAATTTGAATTCTGGCTCTGCCAATTAACCATCTTCCATTTTACAAGTTATTTAACCTCTCTTATCTGTATAACAGGGATGGCCTGACCCACCTCACAGAGTTGGCGGGAGGATCAAAGAGCTAATCCATGTTAATGGTTTCAAACAGGCCTGGATACAAATTAAATGCTCAGTACCATTGTGGTCCTGAAGTCCTGTAGTCTTTTCAGTTCACCATAGGAGATTTTGAAAAATTGTTGTCAAAAAAGACTGATGATGTATGTGAAATAAAAATGGACAATAAAAAAAATCCTTGAGAGATGTCTACACATCTTTTCGAAGCTTTACTTCACTTTCCAATAAACTAGCCATGTTTCACACTTGTGTATTAAACCTCTGAAAGGCAGAGGCCATTGGCTAGGATATGTTCAAATTATCTTCTTAAGATGCTAAACTTTAGGAGCCCTGCTAGCTATTCAGTTATTTGGCCTAGTGTTCCAACAGAGCTCTTGACAATAACCCTAATTTCTGCAAGTGCATTGCATTTCCTGGGCACTTTATATAAGCAATTGCTATGCTAAGCATTTTGCATAGATTATATGATTCAGTCTTGATCATGACCTGATCAGGTAAGGAGATGTGACTGGGACTCAGAAGTCAAGCGTCCCATAAGTAGCTGGGTGGTGGCATATACCTATAATACCAGTGCTTAGGAGGCTGAGACAGGAGGGCAATCTAGCCTCAGCAATTGAGACAGCCTCAGCAATTTAGCAATAATTTCAGCAACCTAGGAAGTCCCTGTTTCAAAACAAAACAAAAAGGACTGCAGCTGTAGCTTAGAGGTAGAATGCCCCTGGGTTCAATCCCCAGTGCCACACAAAAAAATTCATAAGTAATATGTGGGAAAAAAGAGTTCAAACCTCTATTTTTCTGATGGCAAAAGCCCAGCAGCCAAGTGCTATACATGCTCCACTGTCTCTTCTCAAAAAAGAGCGTGGTTATTCAATTTTTTTCAGTAATAAAAACAGCCTCTCTTTTTTCCACTCAATATATAAAACAGGTCTTTTTTAAAGGAGCTTTGGTGGATAAACCAGGGGTTCCATGTTTGTTTTCTGCTGTAGTGAATAGTTGCTACTAACTTAGCAGTTTAAGCCAATATCCATTTATTAGCCCCTAGTTTATAAGTCAGAATCCCAGGAGTTTTAAGTAGAGTCTGCTCTGGGTGTCAAAACCTAAAGTCAAGGTGCTGGACCTTTACCAGGAAATTGGGGAGAAGAACTCTCTTCCAATCTTGTTCAAGTTATTGGCAGAATACAATTCCTTGCAACTGCAGGACCAAGGTCTTCATTCTTATTAGTTATCAGCTGGGGGTCACTTTCTGCTCCCAGAAGACACACATATTTCTTCTCAAGGGCTTCCTCCATCTTCAAACCAGCAGTTGTATAGTCCAGGGAAACCCCATGAGGAAGGAAATGTCTAGAGCTATCATTTGGATGAATAATAATCTCACTTCTCTAATATCCATCCTGGTGGTCAAGGATAAAGATGGCAAAGGCATTGTTAGCAGCACTATTAGAAATACTGAAAGTCTGGAGACAACTTAGATGTTCATTAATAGGGGAAAGGACAAAATAATGGTGTATAAATCACAGTTCTCCAAATAAATGAAAACAACATGGTGTGTGTGTGTGTGTGTGTGTGTGTGTGTGTGTGTGTGAGAGAGAGAGAGAGAGAGAGAGAGAGAGATCAGATAATGATTATTATAACAATTATAAAGAATTGGATCATAGGGCATAGTGGTACACACCTGTAATCCCAGTCCTTGGGAGATGAGACAGGAGGATTGCAGATTTGAGGCCAGCCTTAGCAATTTAGCAAGACCATATTTCAAAATAAAAAAGAAGGCTGGGAGTGTAGCTCAGAGGTAGAATGCCCCTGGGTTCAATCCCCAGCACCATAAAAAAGAAAAGAAAAAAAAAAAGAATCAATTCATGTATTTATGGAGACTGAAAAGTCCCAAGATCTGCAGTTAGCAAACTAGAAACTGAGAAGAAGCAATGGTACAGTTTTAGTCCAAATGCCAAAGACTCAAGATGAGCTAATATTTCAGTTCAAGTTGAAGGCAGGAAAAGGTGATGCCCCAATTCAATGCAGTCGAGGAAGAGGAAATTCTCTCCACCCTTTTGTTCTACACAGGCCTTTGAATGATTAGTTGAGGCCCATCCACACAGAGAAGGCACTCTTCTTTATTCAGACTTGTGATTCAAACATTGACATTATCCTAAAATACCCTCACAGAAATATCTAGAATGATTGTTGACAAAATGTCAAACCCAGTGGCCCAATCAAGTTAACACATAAACTCAACCATCACAAATGGGTTCATTCTTGCAGAGGAACACCATGCAGCCATTTTTAAAAAGGCAATAGGTACATATGTTCTGATTGAGGAGGATGTCCATGATATGCTTTTAGTTTAACCTAAAAAAGCAAATCACAGGCTATGGCCCCACGTGCATAAGAGAGAAGATAAGTAAACTATATAAAAGTACATACACACATTCATCCTTTTAAAGTTTGTAAAAATATAGAAAAAGCTAAGAAGCAAATCACAGAATATGTATACTACAGTCCCACATGTGTAAGGGAAAAAGTAATTAAACTATATAAAAGTACATATACACATATTTTTTTAAAAGTTTGTAAAAACAGAAAAAGTTCTGGAAGGATACACAGCTGCCATAGTGCTTTCTACACACACACACACACACACACACACACACACACACACACACACAGAGCTACAGGGCATAGGGGGAGTATGTGTGGTTTAGTGAAGATTTTTGTTTTTAAAATAATCAAATACACGAAGGGCTCACTAAGTGCTCAGCACCGTGCTAGCATGCTACATGCACAACATCAGTGAATATGGATCACGACCCAGCAGAAATGCCCGCTCTGCTTACAGGAGACGGAGCTAAGGCCTAGGAGGGTAAGTCACCAGTTAAAAAATGCTGCAAAGCCATCATTCAACCCCAGGTCTGTCTCACCGAGACTGAGTTCTGCCCCTGATGTACTGTCTGCACAGAGATGCCATTCACATTGAAAATAAATGAATGAATATATGTATTCCTTCTATGTGTTTTCATTCTTTAATATAACCATATAAATATATTTATACTCAATGCAACTATATTACTCCTAATTTTTTTCTTTTTTTCTTTTTACTGAGGATTAAACTCAAAAGAATTCCACCTCTGAGCTACACCCCAAGCCCTATATATTTTTTTTTTAATTTTGAAACAGGAATTTACTAAGTTCCTGAGGCTGGCCTAGAACCTGCCATCCTCCTGTCTCAGCCTCCCATGTACTGGTATTACAGGTATGTGAAGCCACACCCAGCACTCCTACTTTTTTTAAAGAATGAATTATAATCCAGACAATAGAATCTCTTATCTATATCTATCTCTGTCTCTCCTGTTTAATTTTATGTGTCTCCCAAAGCAGAGCCTAACAGAAGGATCTAGATGCATATTCTTTGTTTGGGAGCTGAACCAGGGACACAGGGAAAGCCAAGGTGAGGACATAAACCATGGTCTCTGTTGCAGACAATGGGTTGCAGCAGGGGTTGACTCTGCCAGGATCCCCTGAGAGATAAAGAGCCTCCCGGGGCTTCCCACCTGAAGCAGCAGAGGCAGTGATTTTCACAGCTTGAGACCCTGGTGTTGCCTCCCAGGAGAGCAAGGTCAGGATGGCTCTGTCACTTAAGGTGAGTCTTACCTGCAGCTCACTCCAGGTGGGGCTAGAGGTCGCAAGGCAGGGTGCCAGGGGGGTCTGCTGCTTACACCACTGCAAATTACCCGGAAGGGGGATCTGTAGGCCATTTTTGTTTTACTAAAAATCAGATAGATAGATAGATAGATAGATAGATAGATAGATAGATAGATATAAATATTATATATTTAGAAGAGTGTTTAGTAAAACAAAAATATAGAATATATAAATATATATTCTAAATATATATTCTCTCTATATATATAATACATATTTATTTACATATAAATGAATAGTCTGTGTTATCAAGGATATATATATATATATACCATATATATATCAGACTATTCATTTCCGCCAACCCTGACTGGTAATCCATTGATATGCTTCTGAACAGACGTGGTGAGGACAGATGAGGACGCAGGGAAGGTGTCCACGAGAGCGGGTGGCTTTCCCTTTCCTGCTCTGCAGCGATGCTCAGACAAAGGAACGAACAGCAGGGAGAGTTTAACATCAAATTGCCTCTGAACTTTCAACTATGTTCCTCCTCGCAGCTGCCTTGGGTAAGGATCCTGGCGAGTGCTTTTAGATTTGTATTCATGTGCAGACAGGAGAGGAGGTGAGGCGACAATCCTGAGATGAAGAACGCCAAATTATGAGAAGAATGCCAACTGTCAATAATCAAAATAATTCTTCTCTGCATAATCAACCCCACATCAGCACAGCTGCTGAGGAGGAAACAATAAACACCAAGTAAAAATAAAAATGTCTCTCTCTCTCTCTCTTTTTATCATGCTACCTTAGAAGGAAAATCTGTACTGGAGCAAGGCTTTGTGAAATAGTTCTTAAAGCATGCAATCAACATTTTCTTGAAATTACAGCTGGCATCTTGCACATAGCGTACTTCTTTCTTTCCACATTATTATTTCTTTATACCTTGTAGAGATGGTTTGACACTCCATTGCTAGTGCCATTTCACTGACAATGGACTGAGTATGACCAATGGCCACCTTACAGTGGGGCATTGAGATCATCCATGTACGTGTGTGTCTATGTTGCCCACAGTCAGCCAGCACTTGAGTCGTTAGGCAGAATTCTCAACCTAGTTGCGTGTTTTCTGGTATGGCATCAATCATAATCAGAAGACAAGGACAATCTTGGGCTTTTGAATTATCAATATCAGGGAATCCAGAGTCATCACTGTGCGACATATTGACTATGGAGACAAATACTTGGATTTGAATTATAGTTTACAACTTACTCTCATGACCTTGAGAACATCATTTGACCTCTGGAAGCCTCCATGTGCCCATTTGCAGGATGGGAATAAGAATGTGCCCTCAGATATTTGTTGTAGGAACTAAGCCAAATCATTTGTGCAACACACTCACACACACATGGCATTTAAGATTGTGGTCTCTGAAGTTGAAGAGTCCTGGTATGGACCCCAGCTCCATCACCTACTAACTCTGCAACTTTAGGCCAGGTACTTTATCTCTGTAATTCTCAATTCCTCTTGTATAAAATAAAGATACAAATAGCACCTATCTCATAGTATTGGGGAAGGTTTAAGGAGATAATTCAGATAAAGAAATACTTTGCTCAAAGCAAGAATAAATATCATTCTTCAAATTTACACAGTTGTATTATCTAGCCAGGACTAACCACAGGACCTAGAATATATATTAAAAAAGAATAAATGGGGAGAGGTGGACAAAGGGTAATCAGGTTGAATATGAATGAATATGAAACTACTTTATTCATAAGAGAACAGCCCAGCTTGTCACTTGCCCCAACCTACTTGTGGTTACAGTATATGTTATTCTAACAAGTTTAATTATCTGGCTTCCAGTTCCAGAACAAATTAGAGGAAGCCAATTTGATGGGAGAACTGCTACAAGGAGACATATCACCATCGATAAGACATGTAAATTCTCCCCGCCCCTTATAGGTTACAGCTCCATTCCCTCCAATGTTTCTCCTATGTGATTCAATTCCCCTTTCCACTTTAGCTCTCTCTTTTAAACCTACTCCCATTTTCTTCCATCCTCTTAAATCAAAATTAAATGTAATACTGCCCATGTATAGCTCCACCAACAATGACTGGAGCCTGTGTTTTATGAGGCAGACACAGACTCGAACATTTCCAAGGACAGAGTGGTAGGGTAAAGGAAGGAAGCAGGTTTAAGACAATGGGAAGTGGAGTGCATGATGGCAAGTGAGGAGAGAAGGCTCAGCCAAGGGCACTCTTGTATCCATCACTAGACTATCCAACACTCTGACCCAGATGACTCCTGTAAGTCAGTTGGGACAGGGTATTTGACCCAATAAGACTGAAGGAAAGAACAGATCTTTCACAAATAAGGAAGGACGAGCTACCATCTTGCTGTTGGTCACCATCTTGCAACTGTGAGAAGAGGGGGTGCCACACTGAGAAATCAGAAAGACAGAAGGGACACATGTCTTTGGTGATGCCAGGATTTGCAGACCTAATCCTAAAGTGCACCCTGACTCTTGACTTCTGAAGAGAATAAATGTTCTCATGGCTTAAGGTAGGTTGAGTTGGGAATTCTCAACTCCCCCTCAACAGCATCCTAAAAAAAATTACAGAATTCATTTTTCACTTTTAGTCATTGTGTTAGCCAATGAAGATTTGCCTGAGAGCAAGATAGAAGAACACTTGAAGTGTGAGATATGCTATGAGTATAAAATACAGAATTGCAAAGACTTGGTGTAAGAAAGGGCTATAAAGTATTTTTATATTGATTGGATCTTGAAAAGATAATATTTTAGGTATGTTGTGTTAAATACAATATATTTGTAAAGTTAATTTCACCTTTTCTGCTTATCCTTTTCTTTTTTAATTTGACTATTAGAAATTTTTAAATTGCCTGTGTTAACATTGTATTTCTACTGGACAGCATTGATCCCATTATTGTCCTTCTTCCAATCTGCCTGCGGACATTAGGTCCTGCAAAACTAGTTACTCATATTTCACTTCCTGTCTATGAAAATCGCTGAACTTTTCTTGTCCTTTCTTGTACTAAATCATTTTCTCCTTTCTGTTTTCTAGTTATTTTCTCAGCTGAAGAGAAGGAATTTGGATTGATCCTAATTATAGCTTATCTTAAGTCCTTTGCTATAACCAAAGGGTTCACCAGAGGAAGTTTGTGGGGACAGTTTGGATTGTCACATGAGGGGGAGGGGATACTATTGCATTTGATGGGCAGGAGCTTGGACATCTCATAAGGTCACACTTCCTCTCCCCACAAGTCATTCCTATAGATGAAAAAAATGCATAGAAATAATTCTCCAGAATCTAATTCCAATTTTGGTATAAATACAGGCATGTTTTGTATGGGGTAAATGGATTATCCAGGAAAGAAATCTCTGTGTAAATCAAGGAAAATGCAAATCTTGTTTTGTTCAGAACTATGGAAGAAATTCTTCACCATTTTCTAAAACCGCATCATTCCCCATAATGCCATTGCTGGAATTTAAGTGACCAGAGTAGCTCAACTTCAGTGGTCTACAGTTGAGTAAGGTAATTTTACACATATGTACCAATAAACTTAAAAAAAAAAAGGGGGGATGGATCCCAGGAGCATTCTACACCAGATCTATATTCCCAGACCAATTTTATTTGCTTATTTATTTATTTATTTATTTTTAAAACAAGGTCTCACTAAGTTGCTTAGTCTGTCCTCAAACCTATGATCCTCCTGTCTCAGCCTTCCAAGTACTAGGATTACAGGCATGCACCACCACACTTGGATACTAATAAACTTTTTAAACCCTTACGTCAAGATGTCAAATACAAAGGAGAGGTGTCAACAATATTCCAATAAAGATTCTTACTTATTATAACTCCAAACTAATTCATTTATCTCAGAGGCAAGCATCTGAGTACAGACAGCTCTCATGTAACATAATAGACATAAGCCTAAAAATCACCCCACTCTGCTAAGTCACACAAACAAAAACAAAGGGCTTAGCTGGGCATGGTGGCACATGCTTGTAATCCCAGTACTTGGGAGGCCGAAACAGTAGGGTCACAGGTTCAAGGACAACCTCAGAAAATTAAGAAGACTCTCAGAAACCTAGCAAGATCCTGTTTAAAAATAAATAAATAAAAAGGACTGGGGATGTAGCTCAGAGAAAGAATCTCCCTGGGTTTAATCCCCAGTACCAAAAATTTAAAAAGGGCTTATGGGAAAATGGAATTAGGGGCACAACACTCAAAAATTAGACTAGAAGTCTGCCTCTGTATGAGTTATAAAGGGCTATGGCTTGTGAATTGTTATGAAGTAGAGGAAGGAGGGTTGGCTGCATGGGAAGGAAAGCTGTAATACTAGGTGTGGATGGGTATGGCTCATCATATGCAGAAAACTCAGGTAGCTGGTTGGCTCAGTTAACATTCCCACTGCTATAATCCAAAGCAACTAGCCACATCTTAGAGGAAGGAAGACTTATTTGCTCACAGTTTCTAGAAAGTTAGAGGTTCAGTCCATGTCAGGCCAGATCTGCAGAGCTCAGGGAATGGCAGCAGGAAGCAGAGAGAGGGGGAGAGCAAGAATCTGCTCTCACATCCTAGAGACCAGGAGCCCCAGAAAGCAAGGGGATTCAAAGACAAAAGCACAGTTCCTAGAGCCACACCCCCAGGGACCCACCTTCTCTAGCCACACCCCATCTGCCTTGGTGACCACCCAGTAAATCCATTACAATGGACCTGTCCACTGATGAGATTAGAACCCTCATGACTTAATTATGTCATCTCTGAACCTGAATGGCATGAGTTAATCAGGGAACATTCTATATCTAACCAGAACACGAGTAGATGTCTGAATCATGTGCAAGAGCAACTTTCGTGTATTCCGTGAGCTGAGCTCAACTGGGTACAGAGTTCTGTGCGCACCTTGTGTTTCTAATACACAAAATGACCTGTCATCAAACTCAAATGCTCAGATGGTTCCCTAAGAAATGAACAGCATATGAACAAATCTGCATTTTCAAAGGTACCACAGCAGAACTGATAGTCTTTCATCATGTCTTCTTGAGTCATTTTATTTTAAAATTCTCTTTATTTCTCCTTTCTGTTACATTCAGGGTATTGTGTTAACGTTTGCAAATTGCATATATAGGTAGTTTACATTATCTGTGATTTTCATTTCACAGTTGTAAAACTGCCACTACAGAACAGGTGATATTTTATATGAAGGGGTTCTTGGGCCTATGTGGGTTGAAAACTTCTGCTCTGAACTACTGGGAAGTTACTAAAGGACTGTCCTTCCATGAATTTGTTTTTCCTCTTTAGTGTGTGTGGTCCCCAGATTTGGTTAGCTCTCCCACAGTGCCATTCAAAGCATTGAAACTAATTTTTCCAGGATATGATTGAAGAAGAGTTGAGGTCATGCTGCTAGAAATCTCCTGTTCCCATTAACTGGCCCCCAGATGTTCATTTAGTCACAAAATCACCCAGCCTCTCATGTCTGTTCATTTTGCCCAAGAAAAGCCTGCCCAGAGCTCTCCCAGGGTTAAACCTGACCACACTGCCATCCACATAATCCTCCAGTCTAAAGTTCTCACCAAAGGAAGAAATTCATGTTGTTGAACTTTTCTGGAAATGACTGAACCTGCCAATATTTCTCTTAGAAAAGAGAATCCTGAGCTGGGGGTGCAGTTGTGCATGCCTGTGATCCCAATACTTGGGAGGCTGAAACAGGAGGATTGCAGGTTCGAGGCCAGTCTCAGTAACTTAGGGAGACACTCAGCAGCTTAGTGAGACCCTGTTACAAAGGGAAAAATAAAAAGAGCTGGGGTGGAGCAAGAAGAAAGAAAGAAAGAAAGAGAGAAGGTGGGGGAGGGAAGGAAAGAGGGGAAGGAGAAGGCAAGGCAGGAAAAAGACAGAAATTTTGTACCCTGAATAGAAACCAGTGTTCTGTGGTCTGACCAGGACAAGATATACCAACAGCTGAATATGACATCTACTTTGATTTCGGGTTTTGTTCATAAAAAAGAGACATTTTCAAAAGGAAAAGAGAATCTTAGACTGGAGCAATGATTCCCAGATGCAATCCCTGAGGAAAAATTTAAAATACATATAACAAGGCCCTGCCCCAAAGCCTCTAAGGCAGAATATCTGGAGGTAGACCCTGGAAGTTCATATTCAAAATGATTTCTACAGGACTTTCCGGTGCGCATCATGCTTGGAAGCAAGCACCAATTATCACCTCGCCCTTCAATTAAACAACTCATACACGCCAAGTACTGTGCTCAGGCTCAACTTCAAAATCCTGGTTTTCTGACCTGAAAGAGATGCCCAGACTAATACAAAGTGATCATTGTTGCACAAGAGGCAAGAGTTATAATACAGCGGTGGTATCTCAACCTTTTTTCATTATTGCCGCACTAAAGATGCACTAAAATAGAGCATCTTAAGCTGACTTCCTCCCACCATGGAATTTTATTACCATATACCCATCCATGTATTGCATGCATATTTGTGTTGTATGCATAAAAAGAATCTTTTCTTTTGCCCCTCAATGACTCATCTTTGCCCCCTTGGGGCAAGATTACCCCTTTGAGAACGCATGAGACAGAGGCATTTGGAAAGGAGGTGGGAGTACAGAGAAGTGGGAACTGACTGCTTGAGACTGTGAAGGAGGGAAGAGGAGGAGGGGACCTTCCAGTTGGGTTTTGTAGGATGCATAAGAGTTGGTCATGTGGAAGGAGGGAAGTGACTAGGAGGAGCTGCCCTCAGGAGAGTGTGCTGAGTGCTTGTGAAACGCCATGTACTCTGAAATTTACACATCCACAGAAGGATCTGGATATTTAAAAATGAGTACTCTAATGTAATTGGACTTAAAAACTGGCTCTTAGGGGGTATCAATCCCGGGAATCCTTTGTGGGTATCAGGGTGCAGAGGAAGCAGACACTGGAAGGAGATTGAGTCAGTAAAGATAGCTATTTTGGTTTCTTTCATTTCAGTCTATGTCTCAGATGGAAAGACTCCCGAGTAATAAATAATAGAGCACACTCTGGGCATAGTTCATCCTCCATGCTCCCAGACACATTTCGAATACCATTCAAAGCAAGTCGTGGAAGCTCTGATTAATATACAACACAGCTCTCCATGTATACTCTCCCGGGTATGAATACTGCTGAAAAGCCAGTTCTTTTAAAAGCTGAGCATTTCACCCCACCTTGTGAGTGATAGGAAGCAGCAGGCTAAGCCAGGGGTGGCCTGCCCTGTATCTGCACCTACAAGTTTTATATGCACACAAACACATACCCGCTTAGGCCAAGAAACCAGATCGTCTTCTGGCGAGATAAGATTTCCTATGAGACTCCTGGTATTTCCCAATTCCAGCTTGGTCAGAAATAGCAACTCCAACTCTCGCAGGGTGTTTTCTTCTCTCTCTCTCTCTCTCTCTCTCTCTCTCTCCCCCCCCCCTTCATCATTTGCATTCAAGCAACATTAGGAATGTCCATCTATTTGCTTTTAAAATACTATGGCAGTTAATTTTCCTAAGGTCAGAGAAGTTGAGGAATTTTTGACAACCTTAAATCTTGCTGAATATTTAGAGATAAGAGGTCTAGATAAAGGACAAAAAAATGTTGCAGCAAGAGAAAAGCAACATACCCCAACTCTACTCCACCAAAGAAATTTTATTAAAAAAAAAAGCAGGGACTTTCAGACCAAGCGCCTTCCAAGGGGAGCCAGTTAGGACATTCTAAGATGAAAATGATGAAATGATGGCCTCTGTCTTCATGTAAAAGGAAGCTCTCCTCCAGGTGGTCCCTCTGACAGGAGAGGGAGCTGCCTGCTTCATAATGGTGATGTGTATTTCCTGTTTAGTACAGCCTATTGCAGGGCCAAGTAGAACGTGGCAGTTGAGACATTTGCCCTGGGATACTTTAAATTTCATCAAAGAACCACCAACTGGGCAGCCTGAGAAGCAAAGCAGGTACATGATGTGAACAGAATTCATACAGGGCTTCGGACTAGGCTCTTACAGAGAGTTCTTATCATGTGCTATATCTTATATTATGGTTCAAGAACAAGAAGAGAATTACTCCTGAAACAAAATCGTGTTTGCCCCCCTCTGATTTATTATAACTAAATAATGAATTTTATAATAATTAGAACTCCATCCATTGGAATGATCACCAGAGACCCAAAGACCATTATGCAAGGATGTTGTGGTATTGTTTATAGAAGAAACAGTAATAATCCAAGTGCCCAACAAAAGGGGGTTGGTTACCTGCGTAGAGCACTTCTATGCCGTATTCAAAATAAGGTACTATGGCTATACAAACTAATATGAAACTGCATACAAAAAAGCATTGCAGATCAATGAAGGTCAAGAGTGGTAAAAAGACATTTTCCATTACAATTACTGCTCCTGGAAATTTGCCACATCTGGTTAGAGAGAGAAAAAAAAAGAAGAAGAAAAGAAAAGATCTTAATCAGTATACGTGAAGAAAACCTGTGTTAACCAACAAGAGAAACCATTCTTCTTGTACTCTGTTCTCCATCCCATTATGTTTGCTCAATGAAATTCTCTAAATATTTGAAAACAAGGGAAGTAGAATTCAATGGCTTAAATGCCATTGAGGGAAGTTAGAAATTGGAGAGTCACTAAAAGGGGTAAAAAAAATTGTATGAGCAGCAAAGGCTTCTGGGCTCTTTGTCATAAGCCTTTGAGGAGAGCCTTGGCTGGGGAACATGATTTGAGGTAGAAGGCAGACACGTCATTGGACAGAACTGACTCACATAAGGAGAAAAGCATTCCCTTTTCAAATTGTGTTTTTATTCCTCTAATATAATCAAAGGTGTCCCAGTGTGGTCCATAAATGTCTTAAGACCTCAAAACACTTTCCTGGAGTTAAAATTCAATCATACTGTTTCAATTTAATTGTATTTCTTTTCACGCATACCTTAACTAGGACAAGTGACTCTGGTGTCCCATTTACGCCTGTAAAACACATCTTTCTTCTAAAATAAATGTATTCCATTTTAATTTTCAAAAAGTAAACCATTTTAGCCAGGCATGGTGGGCACACGCCTGTAATCTCAGTACTTGGGAGGCTAAAACAGTAGGATTGCAGGTTCAAGACCAGCCTCAGCAGCTTAGCGAGATTCTCAACAACCTAGGGAGATCCTGTTTCTAAATAAAACAATAAAAATAGGGCTGGAAGTGTAGCTCAGAGGAAGAACACTCTTGGATTCAATCCCCAGTATCATATATGTATGATTAAAAATATATTTTTAATAAAAATTGTAAGCCACCCAAGAAAGGCAGGGACAAAGCAAAAGTGGTTAATATGATGCATGAATGACTGGAACTTAGTGAGCACTGACTTGAAGAAAGACACCTCATCCTGGAGCAGGGGAGCTGCACAGTGGTGTGCTTGTGATTTTTGTGAATTTTTCATCTCATTCCCACCAAACACATCACAGACAACAACGAGGGAGGTTTTTCAGGAGGCTGCAGCTTCATTTAAGAATACATTTGTGTTATGGTTGGCTGTGGAATGTCCCCTGAAAAGCTCATGCATTCACAGTCAGGGTTGATATAATCAAGTCACAAGGGCTGTAACTGAATCAGCGTGTAAACCCACTGTAATGGATTCACTGGGTGGTAACTGAGGCAGTGGGGTGCAGCTGGAGAGGGTGGGTAGCTGGGGGTGTGGCCTTAGGGACTGTGATTGTGTCTTTGAATCTCTTGCTTCTGGTCTCCATGATGTGAGAGCAGAGCCCTTGTGTTCTCTCTCTCTCTCTCTCTCTCTCTCTCTCTCTCTCCTTCCTGCTGCAATGCCTCGCATGGACTGAACTCTAAATCTCAAAGAAAACTATGAGCAGCCGGGCGTGGTGGCACACGCTTGTAATCCCAGCATTCGGGAGGCTGAGACCGGAGGATCCGGGTTCGCGGCCAGCCTCAGCTACCTAGTGAGGCACTCCGCAACTTAGTGAGACTCGGTTTCAAAATAAAGAATAAAAAAAAATAGGGCTGGGGGTGTAGCTCGGAGGTAGAATGCCCCTGAGTTCAATCCCTAGTACCGCAAAAAAAAAAAAA
>PVLC010001618.1:0-136888 GCA_004027655.1 Graphiurus murinus | reverse complement strand
TTTTTTTGCGGTACTGGGAATTGAACTCAGGGGCATTCTACCTCCGAGCTATACCCCCAGCCCTATTTTTTATTCTTACTTTGAAACCGGGTCTCACTAAGTTGTGGAGTGCCTCACTAGGTAGCTGAGGCTGGCCGAGAACCCGGATCCTCCGGTCTCAGCCTCCCGAATGCTGGGATTACAAGCGTGCGCCACCACGCCCGGCGAAGATGGCCATTTTGATGATGTTTATTCTGCCTATCCAAGAGCATGGTAGATTTTTTCCATCTTCTAAGGTCTTCATTGATTTCTTTTTTCAACTTTTTGTAGTTTTCCTTATAGAGGTCTTTTACCTCTTTAGTTAGGTTTATCTCTAAGTATTTTATTTTTCAGGGTGCTATTGTGAGTGGAATTGTTTTCTGGATTCTTTTTGAGTGGTTTTATGGTTAGCATACAGGAAAGCTTCTGATTTTTTAAGATTGATTTTGTATCCAGACACTTTGCTGAATTTGTTGATCAGTTCTTTAAGTTTTTTGCCTGACTTTGTTGGGTCTTCTAAGTATAGTATCATGTCATCTGCAAAAAGGGGTAGTTTTAGTTCTTCTTTCCCTATTTTTACCCCTTTGATTTCCTTCTCTTGCTTTATTGCTCTGGCTCTAGCCAGTCTCAAGTACTATGTTGAACAAAAGAGGTGATAATGGACATCCTTGTCTTGTTCTGTTTTTCGTGGGAACTCTTGCAGTTTTTCTCTATTTAATATGATATTGGCTGTAGGCCTATTGTATATTGCCTCTATGATTTTGAAGTATATTCTTTCTATTCTGATTCTCTGAAGTGCTTTTAGCATGAATGGGTGTTGGATCTTGTCAAATGCTTTTTCAGCATCAATTGAGATGATTTTGTGATTTTTGTCTTTGATTCTGTTTATGTGGTGAATTACATGGATTGTTTTTTGTATGTTGAACCAGCCTTTCATCCCCAGGATGAACCCAACTCGGTCATGGTGTATAATTTTCTTGATGTGGTTTTGAATGCGCATTGCTAGTATTTTGTTTAGCAGTTTTGCATCTAAGTTCATCAATGATATAGGCCTATAGTTTTCTTTTCTTGAGCTGTCTTTATTTGGCTTTGGTATTAATGTGATGTTGGCTTCATAGAATGTGTTTTGGAGGGTCCTGTTTCTTTCTATTTCATGGAATAGTTTGAGGAGTATTGGGATTAGCTCTTCTATAAATGTTTTATAAAATTCACTTGGAAAACCATCTGGCCCTGTTTGATGGTAAACTCTTTATTGCTGTTTCTATTTCTTTCATTGTTATTGGTCGATTTGTTTTCTATATCTTCTTGACTCAATTTAGGAAGGTTATATGTATCTAGAAAATTGTCAATTTCCTCTAGATTTTCCATTTTGTTGAAGTATAGTTTTTCAAAATGGTTCCTGATGATCCTCTGTATTTCCACACTATTGGTAGTAATATCACCTTTTTCATCTCTTATTTTGGTAATTTGGGTTGATTCTCTCTTTCTTTTGGTTAGGTTGGCCAATGGTTTATCTATCTTGTTTATTTTTTCAAGAAACCAGCTTTTGGTTTTGTTGATTTTCTGTATTGTTTTTTATTCTCTATTTCATTAATTTCTGCTCTGATTTTCATGATTTCCTGTCTTCTACTAGCTTTGGGGTTAGACTGTTCTTATTTTTCAAGGGCATTGAGCTGTGTCATTAGGTTATTTATTTGATGATTTTCTTCTTATGTGGGCACTCAGTGCTATAAATGTTCCTCTTAGTACTGCCTTCAAGGTGTCCCAGAGGTTTTGATATGTTGTGTCTCTGTTTTCATTGATTTCTAGGAATTTTTTAATATCTCCCCTTACTTCTATGACCCATTCCTCATTCAGCAGTGTGGTGTTCAGTCTCCATGTGTTTACATAGTTACTCTGGGTCTTCTTAGAGTTGATTTCTAGTTTCACTCCATTATGGTCTGAAAAGATGCAGGGAATTATGTTACATTTTTTGAATTTGCCAGTGCTCACTTTGTGGCCCAGAATGTGGTCTCTTTTGGAGAAGGTTCCATGGGCTACTAGGAAAAATGTGAATTCAGCTGCAGTTGGGTGAAATATTCTGTATGTGTCCATTTGGTTTATGGTATTATTTATGTCCGAAGCATCTTTACTGACCTCTTTTTTAGAAGATTGGTCTAGTGATGTGAGAGGAGTATTGAAGTCTCCTAGTATTAGTGTATTGTGATCTATGTGTGACTTTATATCATGCAGAGTTTGTTTTATGAAAGTGGCTATACCTATGTTTGGGGCATAGATGTTGATAATTGTTATTTCCTCTTGCTGGATTGTTCCTTTTACTAGTAAAAAATGATCTGCTTTGTCTCTTTTGATAAGCTTAGGCTTGAAATTTAATTTATTTTATATCATAGTTGCTACTCTTATCTTCGAGTTCCATTGGCATAGATTACCTTACTCCAGCCCTTCACCTTTAGTTTGTGGGAATCTTTGCTTGTAAGGTGTGTTTCTTGAAGGCAGCAAATAGATGGATTCTGGGTTTTAATCTATTTTGCCACCTTGTGCCTTTTTATTGGGGAGTTGAGACCATTTATATTCAGTGTGATTATTGAGAGATGATTTTTAATTCCTAACAATTTGAGTTTTGACTTCTGTTTGCAGTAGTGTTTGTTCTTTGCTTAGTTGTTTGCTTCCTGGAAATTATTGTTTCTCTGGTTCTGACATTTACTTGTTAGTTCTTCTTTGTAGTTTATCTCTTTGAGTATTTTCTCTAGTGCTGGCTTGGAAGACATGAAATGCTTTCAGTTTCTGTTATTGTCTTTCAGAGTTTGGAATATGTTACTCCAGCCCTTCCTGGCTTTCATGACTTGGTTTGGGATGTCTGGAGTAATTCTAACTGGTTTGCATCTAAAAGTCACTTGGCCTTTTACTTTTGTTGCCTTTAGATTTCTCTCCTTAGCCTCTACATTAGTCAGCTTGATTATTATGTGGTGTGGTGAATCTCTTCTTTGGTCTTGTCTAAAGGGAGTTCTATATGTTTCCTGCACCTGTGTGTCTACTTCTCTTTCTATGTTTGGAAAATTCTCTGATACTACTTCTTTGAAAAGGTTGTTTATTCCATTAGTTTCAACTTCTAATCCCTCTTCTATGCCTATTTTTCTTAGGTTAGCTCTTTTAAAGTTGGCCCAGATCTCATCGATGTCCGATTCATACTGCTGAATTTTTTTTCTAGATTATGTACAATGGATTCATTTTTGGAATGGTCATGTCCTAGGACTGGTATTCTATTTTCCATGTGGTCTAATCTACTGTATATAGTTTGTATCGATGCCTTCACTTCTATTATTGCATCTTTCATATCCTTCACTTCCTCAAGGCTTCTCTATGATTCCTGCTCAGGGTGTCAGATTCTTTGTTTATTTGTTCCTTTTTTTCTTTCCAGCTCTCTCTGCATTCTTTCTGGAAGTTTTGTATCATTTCTACTATTAAAGATCTGAATTGTTCTGGCAATCTCTGCCATTCCGTGTTGTTGAGTTCTGTTATTGTAGGATTGTGTTGACTCATTGTTTCTTTGCTATTTTTTCCTTCCCATGGTTTCCCTGTTCTTAAATTTATATCTTTGCTGCTCTTGAACACTTTCTCTCAATTTATAGGTTTCTTATTTTTATTTTCTCTCTGTGAATGGTATCTTGTACTGAGTTGCAATTACTCTGGGACTTCTTCTGCCCACTCTATTGGTGCCTTTGGTGGATTTCAGGCGTTGACTTCTAGGGTCTAGCAAAGGCTAACAAAGCATCCAATACTCCGAACAAACATAGATAAATCAAAGCAATGCAAAGTGAAAACAAAGTAAAAACAAAACAAAAAACAACAAGAATCAAAATAAAGAACACTGCAAGTTTGTAACAACAGACCTGATTTGGCCTCTGCAGATCTTTTGGGTAGATCTCTGTTGCTGTGGGTGGCTGGCAAAATGGTGGCTGCCACTGTCGCACACGTGCTGGCTCCTTTGTTCTCCCTGGTCTGCTTTCTGGGTTCTGATCAGCTGCTTTTGTTGCTTTGTTCACTTTTCTGCTGTTTTGCTTTTCTTTCCTTCTGTCAAGAAGCTGCTTTTGCAGCAGTTTTGATTCAAGCTCTGCAGTGCAGTTGATTGCTGCTCTGGCTCTGGAGGGAGACGTGAGCTGAGGTGGCCCCATGTGGGTTTAAGTGGTCGTACCATGTATTCCGGTCACTGTCGAAGGTACTGTGATATGCCGACTGGTTAGGATGTGGAGTTCATGTGTCACTTACTCCACCTCTGGTCGCTGGGAATGCAGAAGGTCATTATATATTTCTTTGTTAGTAAACTCCACACTGGGGGCTGGCTCAATGGCGGCCGCCACTCTGTGGCATGGCACCGCTGCCACGAAGACGGACTTCTTTGGTCTCCCTGGTCTACTCTCTGGATTCTGTTCAGCTGTACATCAGTTTTCGTAGCGTTGTTTACTTTCCTGTTGCTTTTTTTCTTCTGTCAAGAAGCTGCTTTTATGGCAGATTTGAATCGAGCTCACAGTGCCTGATGAGAGGTATCTCACTCCAATGCCATCTTCCCAGAAGCCCTTCCACAATAAATTTTTTAAGAATGCAATTTCAAGTGGGCTTATCTTTGACTGATTAAATAAACAATAAATAAATTTGAATAATATAAAAAGCCTTTATAATAGATGCTTTAAAAACTTTGCAAAATGAGAATACACTTTCTTTTCAAATATTCTTAGAATGTTTACCAAAACACATAAAATAAAATGCTGTGAAGCAAACTTCAAAAATTTTAATAATTGACATAATATTGGCCATGTTATGTGACTTTGTAAAAAATATTTTAAACTTTTAAATCACAACTAGTATCAACCATTTAGCAAATTTTAAATACTTTTAAATACTTTTAAATAAATTTTAAATACTTTTAAATAACTTGAACTAGAAATATAAAAATTAGGTTGCACATGGTGACACAGACCCATAATCCTAGTACTTGGGAGGCTGAGACAAGAGGATCAAAGGTTCAAGTATAGCCCAGCAATTCAGTGAGATCCTACTTCAAATAAAAAATAAAAAGGGATGAGAGTATAGCTCATAGGTAGATGCCCCTGGGTTTAAGAGAGAGAATGAAGGAGGGAGGGAGAGAGGGAGGGAAGGAGGCAGGGAGGGAGGGAGGATATATGAATGAATTAGGATAAGCTATTTAGAAAATAACAATGAGAACTATCCATCAAAAGGTATGGCAATAACTACCCTTAGAGAAAAATTTGTAACCCTAACTAGTTCATTCATATATAAGGATAAACAAAAATATTCAATTAAAAAGCTAAAAACTTAAATTAGATGTCAAATCCTTCATCTCTCACACTGGCAAATATCAAAAAGAATTAAAATAGCTATTATAAATGAGTATTTGGATAAAAGAAAGTGCTATTTGTGATCATATAAATAGGTATAACCCTACTGGATTGCAATTTATCAGTAAGCATCAAAATCCTTAGCAATTCTTTTATGAATGATATAAATCCAATGATGGACTTTTTTTCAGAGATGTAGCTTAGTGTTTGAACCATAAAACCTATACCTATGAACAATTAAGTGTTTAATAGGAGAAAAAGCCAATATAAAGAACAAAATAATAAGGTAACATTGTTAAATGATTCGGGGACCAATTATTAGAGTTGTTGTGTACCACGGTTACACTGACATTTTTTTTTTAGAGCCAGGACTGCTTAGAGGAAGTTCTGTTATTCAAATTCATAAGATTTTTAAAACTAGTTCCTGCCCCTGTTCATCCTGCACTCCCAGTGTCTCCATTAGTGACACAAACAAAAGATAGCACATTTTCCTTTAATATGAACACCTCCTCATCTTAAAACCAAGGCTCCTCTGAGCAAAAAGATCTCCTAAAAACACATCGGTTTATGGTATGTTCCCCTGAAGTAGTTCTTCACACATCAATCCTCACAAGGAAGCACATGATATAATCTATTGCTTAGCTTCTTTTTTTATCCTCCAGGAGGACAGTATGGTGTTAGCCATTGGCAAAAAGGGCAAAGTTACAAGACCCCAATTTCCCTTTCACTTCTGCTCTGCCCTCCCCCTCCCCTTGAAGTCCAGCATCTCCTTCAGGTAATTCTCTTGTGTGTGTGTGTGTGTGTGTGTGTGTGTGTGTGTGTGTGTGTGTGTGTTTTCTTTTTTTTTTTTTTTCCATCTTGTTCTCTGAAAGGTCCTTGATAAACTTATTCACACTAAGGCAAGAATAATGAAATTCATCTCATATGTCATTTGCTTTGAACAGTAGTCAAAGTGATTACCAGCATTTTAAGGTAGGAAAGAAAAGTTTCTTATGTGCCTTAAAATCTAAAACACACAATATGGCCTAATATAATCCAACCTGGAGTAATGTCAAGACAATTTCATGCAGTAACTGGAAAACTGAAATCTTCAAGTAGCCTAACTTCTCAGCAGAAATTGAATCAATAGATGGGTGGATGTATAGATGTATAAATAGAAAATAGATGATAAATAGATAGATGGTAGATAGATAGATAGATATCTCTTATATAAGACAACAAATTGATCTCACTATTTATGTTCTTTTCATAAGTGTCCCCACATGTGCTACTATCTTCCTGCAGTGGAAATGTGATTACATAAACATGACAATTTCAGATGAACTTTCAAAATGGTATAATAAGAGATGCTTTGGTTTCTTCACAGGGTTTCTGCCTGAGGACATAGATAGATGCCTGAAAGATTTCACTGCATTAAGATATAATCATTTGTATTTGGTTAAAAAAAAAATCTTTCTCTTTGTCATCACTTAATTCCACATCTCTTTTTGGCCCCAGAAACAGGCTTCTCAGCTCTCCCAAACCATTTTGCTTTTGTCTGGTGCAATATCCTGGGGTAACAGAGGCTACCTCAGTATTGCAAAGTAAACTCTAGGCAAAAAATTTAAGTCATTCAGACAGCAGGCATTTGTTTTGGAAAGATGACGTTCCCCATTTGACAATGCTACCCACGTACTACTTACTATTTTTATTATCAAGCCTTCTCTTCCTGGAAAATAGAAAAGAAAGATAAGCCCATTGCTTCCATGCTGCCCCTGGCTGTCTAATATCTTCCATGGGGAAGCCTTGATACTTTTGGATCCACTGGTAAGTGTCAAGTAATCTGTCACTAAGAGCAGTTAAAATGCTAAAATATTTTACATGCTTTGGGGTAGATACACTAGGGATGATCCTGGGCTTATTCTCACCTACTTGCCCTGAAATGCATGTTCTTGAGAGGCAGACAGAAAGACTAGCAGGGCTGATTATGTGACAGAAGGTGTCTACTCATGTTGGAGGCAGAAAAATAAATGCAGTAGTCGTTACCCTCGATTTTTTCCTTTTCCTTCCTAAAATCATCTACCTATCTGATTAAAGATTCCAGGTTGAGAGCCAGGCGTGGTGGCGCACACTTGTAATCCCAGCATTCGGGAGGCTGAGACCTGAGGATCCGGGTTCGAGGCCAGCCTCAGCTACCTAGTGAGGCACTCCGCAACTTAGTGAGACTTGGTTTCAAAATAAAGAATGAAAAATAGGGCCGGGGGTATAGCTCGGATGTAGAATGCCCCTGAGTTCAATCCCCAGTACTGCAAAAAAAAAAAAAAAAAAAAAAAAAAAAAAGATTCCAGGTTGAGGAATTAGAAAAAGAATTGTGGGTCACCTTTAGCAAGCAACCAAGAGGGTAACAAGGAAGAATTTATAACTCATGACAGAGAAGAGGTGAAGGAAAAAGGAAGTGTCTGGGTGAGAGTAATGGGAGGTATATGGGAACAAGACATGCTTTGTGGGGCTCCCTATATTATTGCCACTGGAGCAGCCCCAGCTTGCCCACTCACTAGACAGCGGCTGCATCACAAGACTGACTCTCTCCTCTCTCTCTCTCTCTCTCTCTCTCTCTCTCTCTCTCTCTCTCTCTCTCTCTCTCTCTGCCTCTCTTCAAAGATCCCTATCTACCTCCTTTAGCCAAACCAAACAATTCTGGGAGGTTTACAAGAAAGACATAAGACATATTTCATACTCTCAAAGAGCTTAGAGTCTGATTTTCCACAGTGGAAATCACTTTGACTTTGAAACCTACCTGATGGATCAAAACACTTTTTCAACAAAGGGCAGATTGAAAACCAATTTGTAACTCTATTTGCTCTAACATTTCATTTTCTCTTGCCTTCCAAGAAATTAAACACCCATCTGATCCAAAGGTAATGGTAACATGGGCCCTAAATCTTTAGACCAACTCTTGGGAAGTTTGCTCCTTCAGCATTTATAAAAAGTATTGAAAGCAGAACCTCAAATCACACACAAGACTTTCACCAGTCCACCCCTCTGTCTTTACATTGGTTGTAACTGGTGCTTAGGTAAGTATCTCAAGGCAAAAGTTGCAAACAATGGATCTTTTAGTTTCCAGTGTGTCTGTTCTGTGATATGAAACCCTAACATTTAAAAAGTTACTATATATTATAATATACAACTCAGCCTTTTTATGTTTAAAACATTTCCCACATTCTAGAGTGCTAATTTGAGGCTAAATGCCTGGAAGAAGGGTTTCTTTAACCCCTTCATTGGCATAAGCCCATGGGATATTTCTGTTGTCCTTAACTGCAATGATTTCATCAATGCATCAAAATCTTTAACAATTAAAGAAGTGGGATAAAGAAGATAGCTAAAAGTCAGGCAGTTTTATAATCCTTGTTTCAGCCGATATAGCCCATTTCACTGCTGCCTTGGTAAGGCTGAATAGTAAGATACAGAAGCTAGGACGATGGACTTGGGGTGGGACCAACCAGCATTCAGAGGACATACCCAATTCAATAGAACTCCTGCAATATCAGCAGAAAAGATCACTGATAGTGGAAAGCTACAGCATGAAGAACAGGCTGTTGTCTTCCTAGGGGATTGTCACAGTTCAGAAGACCCTTTACAAGTAGGAAATTTGAAGTTAATTGGTTAGATTTCCTGATTTTTTTTTCCCAAGCTTAATGAGGTTACCCACGTCTTTAACCAGCATTTTACAATTTTAATGTAGAGGCCATTGCAGAAAAAAAAAAGTATGCATTGCTTTTCCATTTTATGAAGCTCAGGAGAAGAAGAAAAGTCAGTAAAGCACTCAAGGGAAATTTGCTTTTAAAAGTCAATGATTTCCTTTATAAGACTGCTCCCAAAGTTAATTCCTACAACTTGTTATTTGAAAACCATGTTATATTTTCGGAGGAGTATTGCCTTTTTTAAGTCCTCTATTGAGAGAAATTTAAGTGTGCAAATGTAATTCCCCCTTTTCTTCTCTCATCCCAAAGTAGATGTTGCCTCACACTCTACAGGAAATCACAAAATACTCAACAGTTTGAATATCTTCTCGAAACCCACTGTATAAACTCCACAGTGCTCGCTTGCACACTGTCAACCAAGGGTAAATAATACTTAAATAGTATCCACTTTCTCAGCCAGGAGGGCTATTTACCTACCAGAATCCCTTTCCAATTTGACTTAATTATGCTCTATAATGCTATCGGCAACGTTAAGTGTGCTGTAAAGTTGGAATTGTATTATAGTTTGCGTTCATTAGTATCCCCCTTCTGCTTTCTGGGAAACTTTAGAAAGATTTCACACTCTTGTGGTTTAAAGAAATACTCCACTGTAATTTCTTTAGTCCTGAATCTAGGAGTGCATTGGGAGTCCTCCTCCACAAAGAAGCAAATATTCTAACTGGTTTCAACAGCAGCTCATTAAATCACTCCTTCTCTGTGTATTAACATCCCCAACTGTTAGTTACACTCATATATTTTAGCTAGTATACTGCTTTAACCACCCAAGAACATGATGTCCCCTGAGATGGTCTTTTTTAAAAAATAGAAATTAAAAATTCATTAGTGTCTAAATCATATCACTGGAAAAAATGTCATAGATTGATGGAGTTGGGGTGAATTTTCTAAGGCAAAGACAGGCTAGAAAGCCCAAAGGAGAATGGATGTTTATTCATAAATCCAAATGGAATTAATTGAAGCAATTTAGTGGCAGTTTAAGAACAATGGTGCACATCAGAAGTGCTACAATTGTCTTTCACAGTGGACTCATTAGCTGGCACTATATTTTGATCACTCTTCTTCAGGGACCAGCTTTAGCCAATTAAAAATGATTTACGATTCTGGGTCTAGATGGTAGTTGTTTTGGAAAGAGTTCACACATGTGAACCTAACAGCCTTTCCATCTGACTTTGAACTGAAAATTTCCAGAATCCCCATCATCCATTGTCTATAAAAGGTGAAAAGATTTCAGAGCTTGATATTATCAACAATCAATATTCTATTGATTCTTTAAGACCTTTCTAAAATTTGAATTATCCATGTGCTTTTTAGTTAATGCCTAAGTGCTTATAGATACAATATGTTCTATATATCCTGTCTTAAATCTGCCCCTTAAAATGAAATATGGAAGACATAATTTTTAAACTAAAAAAAATGTTTTGAACTAAAAATCACTTTGCTCTAAAAAATAAATGAAAAAGAATTCAGAAAACTCTTGGCACTGTTCTTTAAAATAAAAAAACATTCCTGTCTGCAACCTTTTGATAACTCTTTACTTTTAACCATTTAATCATTATTTAATTCGTCCTTCATATCTGCCTCTTTTCTGTTTCCACTTCCTAGAGCAGGCATTCATCAAACCAAGCTTATGTCTCTGCAGTAGCCTTGAAGCTGGTCCTCATCTGCCTATTCTCACCATTCCCTCCACCCTGAACATTAGTGCTAAAGATCCCCCTCCAGAACGCTGCATTCAAAATAATTCCAGTACCCCCCTTTGCACCCAACCTAGGTGTGCTGTGTGCCACAGGTATGTCTCTGGGACCACAGCAGAGAAAGTGGCTAAGCAGGTGAAAGCATCTCTGTGTCCCTCCAGGCAAGTCATGCTCAGTGCAACCTGTTAATGTCTCCCTGTTTAATGTATTGACACTTTCACTTTTATCTGTTTAATATTTTGGTGCAATATCATTTGAAAAATCAGTCTACATCCTCAAAAATGTTTAGAACCAGTTGGTCATGGTGCTGGTGCATACCTGTAATCCCAAGTATTTGGGAGGCTGGGACAGGAGGATCACAGGTTCTAGGCCAGTCTCAGCAACTTAGCAAGACCCTGTTCCAAAAATAAAAAACAAAAAAGGCTAGGGGTGTAGCTAAGAGATAGAATGTCCCAGGGTTCAATCCCCAGTAACCCTCCCCAGAAAAAAGAAAGAAAATATTCAAAACCAATAATCTACACAAAAAATAGAGATAATAAATAAGTAACAAAAGTCAAGGCCTTCTATGGCCCTGTCTCGTTTTACCAATACAGGCAACCCCACTTAGGAAGTTTATTACAGGTCAAATCCAAGGCACACCCTGGCTAGCACTGTAAACGTTATTTAAGCCGTTACCTTCTCAGAGCCTCTAAGGATTTCCTATGAAAAATAGGAATGCTGATAGACATTTAGATAGTAAACTCATTATAAGGAGTAAATGGAATTATATAAGTGAAGCACTTAGAACAGAGCGGATATCAAATCAAGGATCAATGATGGCCATCATGATATCCTTCTAAGGCTTTGATTCTATTAATCCTTTGTGTGATCTCTCTGCTACCAACGGACAGCCTTATCACTATTTCTCAGATACCCCTTGTGTTATTTTTACACTTCATCTCTTCATAGGCCTGTATTTCCAAACTGGAAATAGGAGCACTTCTGGAGGTTTCTGCTTTAAAAGCAAGAGTGAAAAGGAGGGAAGAGAGGATATTGAGGAAATGACCATTAAAGCACCTTAAGAGTGCAGTCTCATCTCAGAACTCCTGCTCTCCATCAGTAACTGTTCACTGAAATGCAATGTTGATAAATTAGTGCTTGTTGCAATGGTGAAACGACATGAGAGGGCAAATAAAACTGGAAGATATTCATTTTTTTTCTTTTCTTTATGGTACTAGAGGCTGAACCCAGGGCATTGTACCTCTGAGACACAACCCCAGCCCTATTTTATTTTTTACTTTGAAATGATGTCTTGATAAGTTGCTGAGGATATTGCTAAGTTGCTGAGACTGGCCTCAAAGCTGCAATCCTCCTGTCTCAGCTTCCCAAGTACCAGAATTACATGTGTGTACCACCATGTCTGGCTAAAACTAGAAAATACTCTTATTTTACCAGCAGCATCCCAGTTGCTTGAGAATTCCTAAGCACATGGTAACAGACACCATTCATCCCCAAACTAAGTATTTACCAAAGTAACTCCGATCTGGAAAATAATTTAGATTTTAAAGTGAATGTTTGGTTTTGGCCTGTATATACCCTAAATAGCTCCTGGCCTGTTTCAAAGAATGGGAGCTGAGTTTCGCCATTTGAGCCAAATTTCTCTCCCCTCTATGTTGGTTTCTTTTATAAGGTAATGTGTTTTAATATTTTCATATGCTTCCCAGAGTACTTGGAGAATGATGGCATCTTATGAGCATAAAATATGTGTTCCAACAAAGACATTCTGCTTAAAACTACCCATGGCGCTTTCTCCACCCTATGCAGCAGCATCCCGAATTCTGATCACTAGGAAAAGCATAATGAACTGCATGAATGTAGAATTGGAAGATTTCATTCTTGTCAAGTCCCAAGGACCACCCTTAATATGTTTCTGTTACAATATGTTGATCAGTTTTATGAAAATCTCGATTCCACTTGCCACGCCAGCTCCCTAATTAGATTTTCCATTTTTGTACAATTTGTGGATAGCAGACAATTACAACCCTAGAGTTAATGTTCTTCCAGTTTTCCATTCTTCAGTAACCATGGACATACCCTATTAGTGTGTCTGCCAATTCCCAAAGTCAGTGTTTAGCGGGAAAGGAGAGATCTTTTGCTTTGGCTCCTAGAGCTGTAACAAGAGCACCATGGATTTCCTACAAATATACATCTGGCTTCTTGCCTTTGTTATCCAAGACAAATCAGTTCCAGGAGAACATCCATCATCTTGGAATCTTTGGCTGCATGTGGAACACCAACTAGGTCGGCATCTACTTAGCCTTTTCTATGCTGAGATGAAAGATTAGCATAGGACATAATGCTATATTCATCTTTGGGTCTTTATTAACCCATGCAATGATAAGAAGAAGAAAAAAGATTTATTGATCAGCCGCTACTATGTGCCAGGCACAGTGCTAGGTCCTAGGGATTGGAAAGTCCAAAAGCCTTTGTCCTCAAGGAATTCACTACTGACCAAGGAAACCATGTTCAAAAACAAACGCATATACTCACCATGCTTCATTACTAACTGAGGCAGAACAAATTAGAGGAGACATTTACTAAATGGCCAGACATCTTATCTGCAGGAGGGTGCCCAGACACTGTGTTTAGTTGCATGGATCCAAAAAAGAAAAATCAACATTTAAATTTCAAGCACACTAAGGACATTAAAGGGGCAATTCCAATCCCATTTATGAGTAACAAGTAGTCTGGGATGGCCCATTCTAGTAAAACCAAGGAAATTCATGACAAGAAATACTCCTTCTCACCATGAAGGTATATACAGAAAGAAAGCACTCTGAGTCCCACTTGGTGAAATGTAGCCTGTGTGCTGCTGATATGAAAGACATCTCCCAGCTGGGGAGAAAAGACCACAGCTGAGGAGAACTTGCAACATGCCTTTCACATCACATATGCTGCAAAAGTGCAAAAATAAAAATAAATAAAAACCAGCCCTTCGCTTTCACGAACACATTCTATTTAGTTGTGATCTCTTCACACATAAGGCTAGAGATAGAGTCAAGAATATATTAACTGTCAGCTGAGAAAGCTATCTAGTCCATTCTAATTCTTTAAAATGCTCCTTGATGATAGTGTATTTATGGATGAACATCACTGATCACTGAAGAAAAATGTTCTCCCAGGAAGGTCTCCAACTCATTCACGGCTTATATTGCTCACATTGTACTGGGCTCTATAGGTTTGCTTAAAGATGTGTAAAATTTCATGTAGTCTGACAGGCCCTGGAGAGTTCTTGTGTGTATTGTTTAATCTCCTCTGTATGTGATAGAGCATTCACTTATAATTTTCTTCCTGGATGGCCTTACAGTCTTGGAGAGACTGTAAATATTTAATTCTTAAAGTCAAAACTACCCACTTTTGTTCAAAATGCCTCTCTCCGAGAAAGTCTCAAACATCTGTTTAGAAAATCTTTTAGCCAGTTTCTAACCTAACACAAACTGTAAAACAAACAAACACACACACACACACACACACACACACACACACACACACACACACACTGACACAGTAGTATCATCTCTAAGGAAGATATGGAAATGGGACATGGTCTGGAACCCAGATATATTAATCAGAATGTTTGGAGGAAGGAGAACCTCCATTCAACTCAAAGTGGCTTAACCAATTGGATATACTTTTTTTTTTTCCAAGTAAGAAATTTAGAGGTAGGATAGCAGAAGGATTGATTCAGCAGTTTAAAACATCATCAAGAACCTAAGTTTTCTCCAACTCCTCCTCCTCCTCCTCCTCCAACTCCTCCTCCTCCTCCTCCTCCAACTCCTCCTCCTCCTTCCCTTTTTTGCTCTATCTTCCTCAGTAAGCTGTATCTTTTTCCTCAGTCTTATATCCTCATGATTGCAATCTGGCTGCAGCTGCTCCAGGATTCATATCCCACCTACCAATGTTCAGAACACATCTCTTACCCCTCCCCCCTTTTTTTCAGAGCAAAGTACACTTTTCCAGAAGTCACTGTGCATCTATCTTATTGACAAAATTTGCATCACATGGCTATTCCTAAACAAATTAGTAGTGAAATGATGGAATTACTAGTTTTAGTTTAGACTAACTACCATTTAACTTACTAGGGTTGGGGTATGCTGGAAGTTCTTGACTACCCAACACCTGAACAAATTGGCAGGAAATGGAAATGGCCTGTGCCTTGACTTTTCTTTAAATCTAGGCTTCCTAATGACTGCTTTATTGGGGAGTAAAGAAGATACTGTAAGGCAGCAGTTAAGATCAAAGACCTGCAGTCATTATGCCCAGGTTCAAATCCCAACTCTTCCATTTACAAACTGCAAGACTTTAAGCAAGTTACTTAAACTTTCTGAGCCTAAATTCCCATATATGTACAATATTAGGAAAAAATAGTATCTAACTCACAGGATACCTAGGTACATTAAATTAAATGAGTATACAGTGTTTAGCTGACCAGTACCTGGTATCAATAAAGATTTATAATTGTTATTAATATAACCTCACTTCAGATACTAGCTCTTCATGCCTAAAAGATTTAAGAATCCTCCTTTTAGTATTGCATAGAAACAAAGCAAAGCAGACAAAAACCTCAAAAATGCAAGGCCCAAGGGCCACCTAAAATGTCCAGAGGTGGAGAAGGAAAGATAACATAGTTTAATTGTGTCAATAAAAGCACACCAGTGCCTAAAGAACCACTTGACTTTTAAGTTCATGTTTAACCCCTGGGCATATAATCATTTCATCTACTTCAGGAAATGAAAAGAAATATATATTTGGCAATGATAAAATAACACACACAAATTCAGGAATAAGTTAGATGTCTCCCTGAAAGACACAGAAGAGCAATATTACATGTTTAAAAGAAAATGTATTTGCTTCACACTCTCTCTCTCTTACTAAATTTTTTTGTCTGGTTTTAATTTCCCTTCTTTAGTCACTTAGTGACTGCATCCTATAAAAATGCTTAAAATCAAAATCTTTGTGTCTCCCACCTTCCTTCTCACAAAACACATTTGCCAAGAGACTCAAACAAGTGAGCAGCAATTTATAAACCTGGCTTTAAAATTAGTTACACCTTAAATATAATATTAGATACTTAATTAGGCACTATTTTCAAATTCTAGCTTTGTTAATTCTCAAAACTCAGGGTTCTCTAAGGTATATTTGGGTGGCTTTAGACCATCGTATTCTCAATCTTTGCCATATGTGAGATGCAATACTTATCATATCTAACTTACTTGGCTAGATGTTTTTGTTCTAATTTTAATTGGCTTTGTCACCCTAAGAAAGAGAGCTACCATGGTCAGCCCTGGAAACAAAAAGATGAATAGAGTCAATACCTGCCGCTCATCAGTTGCTCTTTGCTCTGGGCCCAGTGTTCTGTCACCTCTCTGATGTGGAACCAACACAATATAGAATTTTAAATGGCCTATGTCAATTTAATTTGTACCCCATTTGCAATCTGCTCTGAGAAACTTTCAGTCCAGTACTAAGCTATTAGAACTCCAGTACCTTTCTGCCTTGAATATGGCAAATGAAATTGCAAATCTCTCCTCACGTTTTTATAAATCCCTGACGCAATCTTTGAAGCTTGAAAAAAATGAGTTTGGAGTTTTTCATAAGCTTCTTATGAAACCTATTCTATGAGTTTCCTCAGTACCTAACAAGATTTTTAAGCCAGATGGATAGAAAGAAAATCTAGAAAGAAAGCATAAAAAATCTACAACAAAAGTACGAATCTCTGAATAATATAGTACAACATCCAGTGTTCTTTTTAGTTGTGAGTTTGCCATATGGAGATAATAAGGAAAAAAATTCCAAGTATACTCTCCATGGATTCTTTGTCTCCAGGGGCCAAAGATTCTAGTCCATCTTCACACACACACACACACACACACACACACACACACACACACACAAACACACAAACAAAGATAACTAATATCATACATAAAGCTAGTTGTTAACCAAACTCAGAAGTGAAATATTATTTTGTATATAGGGTAGTCAGTTAAAAGACCTTACTTGTTCTGTATAGAGGTAGTGTTCACCCAACACAAAAATCAAATTGGGTAAAAATTTAGGAAAAAAAATCAAACAATACTAGTTAGGGCAAGAATTGAAAATGATACCATGTAGGCCTGTTCTTGTTTAGGAATGTCAAAAAGTGATCTATAATAATTCTTTGGCTTTTCTTGAAAAGAAATTTTTTCTTACTTCTTTGTTCTATAAGAAAAAAAACCCCAATAATTAGCAAACCACAGATGAGACTGAGTTCTCTCATTTAAGACAACAAAAAATGCCACCCAGGACCACAATTACTGCCATCTCCACTTAGCTTGCCCATTTTTCCCTTGATTTTTTTTTTTTAACTCCAAACCTCAAGGAAGGTGAAGTAAGTTGTCACTTGCAGAGCCTTAGGGAACCAACTAAATGAGGCCTACTAAAAGAGTTAGAAGGATATTATCAAGCTATTCCATCCAGGGAGAAAATAAATACTTACTGAATATCAACTCTGTACAAGAGTCTTAGCTATGCTCTGGAGAATGATAAGCATATGTTAAGCCCTGGCTCCTACAGGATTTTACAAGTAGGTAGAAGAAATAATGGCTACATATAAAAATAAATCATGTGCATAACTAATAAAATGAAAAGTTTTTATAGGGTATATTACTTATTTCTTAATGAAATAGTTTTTGTTTCTGTTTGGTTTCAACTCTCTACTTTCTTTTTTTTTTTTTTTTTTTTTTTTTTCTTTCTTTGCGGTACTGGGGATTGAACTCAGGGGCGTTCTACCTCCGAGCTATACCCCCAAGCCCTATTTTTTATTCTTTATTTTGAAACCGAGTCTCACTAAGTTGCGAAGTGCCTCACTAAGTAGCTGAGGCTGGCTGCGAACCCGGATCCTCCCGTCTCAGCCTCCCGAATGCTGGGATTACAAGCGTGTGCCACCACGCCCGGCTTCTCTACTTGCTTAAACATTGACAGTGAAAGGGAAAACAAAAAATTCATGGAAGATAGGAGAAGGGACTGAAGGCCTAGAGAATTCCAGCACTGTAAAGGAATCCCAGAAAACTGTGCAAGACTTCCCTTTCAATGTCGGCTTATCTGTAAACAAGGTAATGAGGATAGATAAAATATCTATGATATTCACAATTCTTTCCTTATAGATCCTAGCAAATTTCCCAAAACCTAGCAAGTAGTCAGTGAAAAATTAAGTTACTATTATTGTTAAACAAGTCTGTGGATATATTGGGAAAACAAATAGGATGAGATGAGGCTCCTTATTTCCACTGCTCTAGGCCAGTTTATATGGAGTAGAAAGGTAAAACAGATCTTTGAAGAGCTAAGAATGGTAGATATGGATTTGAAGGTACACTGAAACTAAGGAATTATTCAGAGATACAATTGAAATATAGACATAAATGAGTTCTCTAAACAAATTAGATTAGGAGACAGGGTGTGGGCAAAGCAGGAAAGTGTAAGCAGAAAATAATGCAGGCAAGAAGGAGGTGGATTTGGAGAAAATGTGTGAGACAGGGCCACTGCTGTCCATGTATAAGTGTATCAAATATTGTTAAATAGCTGAGGACCAGTGAGCATTGATAATCATTTTGTAACTCATCCCATGTCTAAAAGCATTCTTTAACAGTCAAATGGCTTCAAAAGCATCACTTGAAAAATATTAAGAAAAACTAGGAATGATTGATTATAAAATAAATATATAAAAATAAATAGAGCTGGGCATAGTGACACATGCTTGTAATTGTAATACTTGGGAGGCTGAGACAGAAGGATCACAGGTTCAAGGACAGCCTCAGCAACCTATCCAGTCCTTCACCAACTTAGTGAGACCTAAATAAAACAAAATCAATAAAAAATAAAAAAGTCTGGGAGTATAGCTCAGAGGTAAAATGTCCCTGGGTTCAATCTCCATTATCACAAAATTAATTAGTTAATTACTTAGTTAACTAATAGCATTCATTGGAATAAATATTTCAAAAATATTTCTAGTAAACAATTGTAAAATATGTTTTTAAGTGTCTGAATCACAATGGAAACAAAAATATAAACCTAACAAAAAAAGGTCAATACATGCTGGAAGAAAATTTTACCAAGAGAGGAGGCAGAATAAATGGAGATACATACCTCTAGTGAAGAAAACCTCACATTTTAAAAAATCAGTTCCCTCACTGTAACTTATAATTTAAACATAATTTTGTTCCAAATTCTACTGAATATTTTTTCATACCAAACAAATACAATCATCCACCTAGGAGACAAAATGCTAGGAAAGAGCCAAAGAAATAACTTTCAAAAGAAAAGTAAATAGGAAATTTGTTATACTTTAAATTGTCAAAATAGTTTGTTATTAGAACAACAATAAATAAAAACAGAAGTGACATCAGTGAGATGGTGAAATAAAAGATTCCAGCCCCACATTCCCACAAAAGCATCAATTTTGACAACCATGTATGAATGAAAATTTTTCCTTGGAAACCAAAGAGTCCCGTATAAAGATTCCAGTTCCCCACTAGAGAAAAAAAAAACAAAAAACAAGAAAGAATAGGTAGAGGAGGAAGGAAGAACAGTTTCACTTTACCTGCATCACCTCTACCTACTCCCCACAGCAGCATAGATTAATGCAAAGACAGACTTCTTCACCCCAAATTTTCTCCCATGGGGGAAAGTGAGAGCAAAGTGGGTGCCTTACTTCACTAGCCTTCTAGGACATTGCCCAAGAGGTCAATTTCTGGCTCACCCCACCCAGATCACTGAGGGGATCAGCACATCTGAATAGTTTTGAGAGGGGCGAGCTAAGAGCAGAGAAAAGGAGCAAGGGCTCCTAGCTACCATGGAATAGACCTTGAAATAGGCTACAGATCCTACTAACTGACTCTCAGACTCTTCTGCTAAGAGGACTTCCCTGAACCCCATTGATGGCCTCACCTGCAGCCCCTATGACTGGCCAACACATTTCTTAGCAGTCCACACAGTCCACACAGACATTGACAGTTAGCTCAACTCTGCAGGATGGGAAGAAGGCATACTACCATGAACACTTTGAAACACTACCATAAGAAAGATAAACAATAATCTCAGTACTCAGCCTAAATTTGCAGGATCAAGAGAAGACACACAGTCCTAAGATTTCTTTCCTAAGAAGGAAAAACAGAAATGGGTTAGATGCATCCATACACGTGGTCTGAGAGAATCTCTGGGATGACAGGTTAAGGTATTTCCTTCTCAAAGTCAGTCAGTAAAGACTGAAGATGCATTATTTCTTCAAATGTTTAGATAGCAATGCAAAGCTTCAAGAAACACAAAAAATCAAGAAAACATAATAATAAAGTAACAAAATAAATCTCCAGTGGCAGACTTCAGTTAAATTAAGATCTATGAAATACCCAATGAGTGATTCAAGACAACTATCTTTTAAAAACTCAGTAAGCTACAATAAAACAGGCACACAAACAAATATAATTAGGAAAACAGTACATGGCAAAATTAAAAGTTTACTAAGAAGATAGGAAACATAAAAGAACAAAATATAAATTCTCAGGTTGAAGAATACAATAACCAAGATAAAAAATTCAATAGACAGCTTCAATAGTTAGCTTGATCAAGCAGAAGAATTAGTAAAACTGAAGGCAAATCATCTGAATTATCTAGTCTGTGGAACAGAAAGAAAAAAAAAAAGAACGAAGAATGCCTATATGACTTAGGCGACACCATCAAGAGGAACAAAATACAAATCATGGGTTTACTAAAAGAAATAAAATCTGGTGAGGGAAATGAACATCCAGATTCATGATACTTAAAGAACACCAAAATATCTACTAGCACATATTATAATTAAATTGTCAAAAGTTAAAGATGAAGAGGGAATTTTGAAAGTATCATATACAAAAAAAGACCCTCTATAAGACTCATAAGCAGTTTTCTCAAAGGGAATCTTGCAGGAAAGAACAGATAATATATTCAAAACACAGAAAGAAAAAGAAAAGTCAATCAAGAATACTTTACCCAACAAAGCTATCCTTCAGAAACGGAGAGAATTTTCCAGACAAACCTAAACTTTTCTATAAGAAACTCTTTTTTGAAATATACTTTTATTGGTGCATTATAGTCTCACATCATAATGCAAATCATGTTGACAGTGACATACATGCACACAGCACTTAGTGCCCCCCTCCTTTGCTGCCTCCCCATCTCTCCCTTTCCCCATACAGAGTACTAAGATTAACATTGGTATTTTCCCATATGTACACATAGTCGATGGTCCCCTTGACCCCCTCCCTGGCTCCACTGAAGTTCCTCCTCCATTATCTGAAGTCCCTTTGGTATCCCAATTACTGCCTAAGTTCCACATATTAGAGAAAACATATGACCCTTCAGTTTCTGAGACTGGCTAATCTCACTTAACATAACGTTCTCCAAGTCCTTCTATTTTCTTGAAAATGACATAATTTTGCTCCTTTTTATTGCTGAGTAGAATTCCATTGTGTGGCTATCCCATAATTTTGTAATCCATTCCTCTGTTGATGGACACCTAGGTTGGTTCCATAATTTGGCTATTGTGAATTGTGCTGCTATGAGCAAATGGTGTTGGGGAAACTGGTTATCCAGTTGTAGAAAAATGGAACTAAATCTTTATCTCTCACTCTTCACAGGAGTCATCTTGAGATGAATCAAAGACCTGGAAGTTAGACCAGAGACTGTGAAGCTAGAGGAGGGCTTGGGTCCAGCACTCCAACATATAGACACAGGTGAAACTTCTTCAACAAGACCCCCAAAGCTCAGGAAATTAAAAGAAAAATTAATAAGTGGGATGACATTAAACTAAAAAGTTTCTGCATACCAAAGGAAACCAAGAGTCTAAAGGGAAAGTCTACAGAATGGGAGAAGATCTTTTCCAGCTATCCCTCTGACAGAGGACCAATATCTAGACTATAAAAGAACGTAAGAGACTTTACACTAAAAAATCAAATAACCCAATCAAAAATGCACAATTTAATTGAATAGACACTTCACAAAAGAAGAAATACAAATTGCCAATAAATGCATGAAGAAACGTTCAACATCATTAAGCAGTCAAGGAGATGCATATGAAAACTACACTGAGATTCCATCTAACACAAATCAGAATGGAAAACATCAAGAAGTCAAAAAATAATAAATGTTAGTGAGGATGTGGGTAAATTGGAACTCTTCTACACTGTTAGTGGGATTGCAAATTAGTTCAGCCACTCTGGAGATCATTGTGGAAATTCCTCAGAAAACAGAATGGATCCACCTTATGATACTGCTATACCACTCCTAGGTATCTTTCCAAAGGGGTTGAAACCCCTTTGTTATGCATAAATGAGGTAATATATGCATAACTATAAGAAATTCTAAAGATAGTTCTTCAATTGAAATTAAAGGTCATTAAAGAGTAACATGAAAGTACATAAAAAATATAAAACTTTCTGGTAAAGATAAGTATATAGTCAAAATCAGAATACTTTAATACTATGATAGTTGTACATAGATAACTTTTAACACATATATGAAAGTTAAAAGGAAAACTAGAATATTATAATCATAAGACATTATAATTGTAAACTACAAAAAAATTATCACAAAGCAAAACAAGAGCAGAAGAAAGAAACAACCTACAAAACTGTCAAAAAGTGATAAGGAAATGGCAATAGTAAGTCTATCTTATCACTATTTACTTTAAATGTAAATCAATTAATAGATAAATTCATCAATCAAAATAAATAAAGTCGCTAAATGTATTAAAAACAAATATGCAACCATGTGTTGCCTAAAAGAGACCCATTTTCATTTTAAAGATACACATAGGCTAAAAGCGAAGGGATGAAAAAATTGTTTTATGTATGGGGCAGGTATACTTGCATCAGACTACATAGACTTTAAATAAAAAACACGTAAAATGAGGCAAAGAATATCACTGTATAATAAAAAAGCTCATTTCATCAAGAAGATAAAACAAATATTTATATATATATTTCCAACACTGAAGCTTCTGAATTTATAAAGCAAATATTAGCAGAACTGAAAGGAGAAATAGAAATACAATAACAATAGGAAACTTCAATAACTCAGTTTTAACATTGGATAGACCATCCAGATAGAAAAATCAATAAATAACTTGAACAACACTATAGACTTAACGCACATGTATAGCACATTTCATCCAACAGCAATGAGATACACATTTTTCTCTAGGATACGTGGAACATTCTCCAGGATAGGTCATATATTAGGCCATAAACAACTCTGAACATATTTAAGAAAATTGAAATCATATCAAGTACCTTTTCTGATCACAATCTCATGAGACTAGAAATCAATAACAGGAAGAATTTCAGAAAATTCACAAATATGTGGAAATTGAATGACACATCCTAAGCATTCAATGGGGAAAAAAGCAATAAAACATGAAAAAATGTCTTGAAATAAAGATGAAAATACAATATACCAAAACATATGGGCTATAGCAAAACAGTTCTAAGAGAGATATTTTTCCATTAAAAACAACATTTATTTTTATATCAAATAATACAAAGAAGTAATATTTTGGTTCAATTGCAGCATGTTCAAATACAATTCTGAGTATCTATGTCTTTGATGTTGATTCCTTTTAATTTTTTCCTAATCATTTCCCACTGATAGCCCATCAAAGAGATTTAACATGTAAAAACTGAATAGATCCACCCACTGAAGTATTATAGCAAGTTCTGACAGTTTCAATCAGAAAAACAATGCGCTTTCATTTTTAACTGAGGAAATTAAACTTGCTTTCTTCTAAAACATTGATGAAATCAACTTATAAAGATGACACTCTCACTTTAGATTATTTATTACCCTGTGTTGCAACTCATATAAAAAGGATGAAGCAAGTTATATAGTTGAAAAATTATACTTAATAATGAGGTATTTCAAATGGCAATAATTTTATTGCAGTAAACTCTTTAAATTATCTCCAAAGAAATATAGCATTAGTTGTTAAATACTGAAACAGCTTGATTTAATAAAATGGTAGTGAAAATGAATAACCTAAGGAAGATTACCTTAATTGTCCCCTAAATCCATACAACTCAAAGATGTGGTCCCTACATCTTCATCACCAGGGAGTTTGTTAGAAGCTCAGCCCATACCACAGAGACACAGAATGAGAATTTTCTATTTAACAAAATTCCTAAGTGATTTATTTGTAAATTAAAGTCTGAAAAACATTATGTGAAAAGAAAAGTTGTTAGTTGCTATTATGTTACCAACTCTAAATATCAGAATATTAATCTGACCAAGTGTCATTAAATATTATCAATTTTAACCTACTAATATTTTGATTTTCCAACATCAACAAGCAAGCAATTTTCAAAAGTATACCAAATAAACTTCTATCTTGTATATTTATATGTCTACAAGAATCTATAGGGGGGTATTATTATTGGTGCATTTTAATCATACATGAGGTACAAGCTGATAGAGGCATGCACGCACACAGCATTCATTTAACCCTTCCTCAATTCTCACTCCATTCTCCCCTCCCTCCCTCCTTCTCATGTATGGTTTGGTGATTTACTTTGATATTTTTAAGAGAGACGTTTATAGCAATAAAAATCTACATTTAGAAAAAGAAAAGATAACAAATAAATAACTTTGCACCTCAATGAACAAGAAAAAGAAAACTAAGCTTTTCCTCTTAGATCAGGAAAATGACAAGACTGCTCACTCTTAGTCACTTCCATACAACATTGCACTGGAAGCCCTTGCTGGAGAATGAGGGGAAAAGGACACTCCAAGAGGAAAATAAGAAGCAAAATCAGCACTGTTTGTAGACAACACAATCTAAAAATATTATTCAAAAACCCTAAATGTGCAACCAAAAACTGTTAGAATTAATAAACAAATACAACAAAGTTGTAAAATACAAATTCAACACACAAATATCAATAGCATTTCTACACACTAATAGTTTACCGTATGAAAAAGAAATCAAGAAAACAATTTCATTTATCAAAGCATCAAAAAGAATAAAATTTTTAGAATAAAATACCAAGGAGGTGAAAGACACCTCTAGTCTTCCTTATTCAGAGTGTTAAGAGTGAAAAAGAAAGACAAGAGTCCTTGACCTACTAATTATTTTCCAGGAAAAGGGGGAATAGGCATAATGCTGGATCACAACATATGACAACAAACATTTGTAGTGTTTTACAGTTTTACCACATTTTCATATATATCATCTTATTTGAGTGCAATATGATCCTGTTTTATAACTTTTTAAAAACTAAGTCTCAGAAAAGTGACTCACTCAAGGTCATACAGCTAGAAAGTAATGTAGGGACTCACACTGGATCCAATTGACTTCACATTCTATTCCTGTGATTCCATAGATCATGCTGTTTCCTACTATATTTTCTTCTAGCCAATGAACAAAGAGCTGGGCATGGTGACACATACCTGTAATCCCAGTACTTGGGAGGCTGAGACAGGAGGATCTCAGGTTTGAGGCCAGCCTCTGCAACTTGGTGAGGCCCTCAGCAACTTAGCAAGACCCTGTTTGAGAATAAAAAATAAAAGAAGGCTGGTATCTCAGAAGCAGTATGTCCTTGAGTACAATCCTCAGTATCACAGGAAGGAAGAGAGGGAGAAACAAGAAAGCTGTTTCACCTGAGAGGATGTCTCCTGACTCTTTTCCTACCATGGTGCTGGAGTTCAAATCCAAGGCCTTGTGCATGCTGGGCAAGTCCTCTACCACTAAGCTACATCCAAAACCCTTCCTGACCCTTTCAACTATATCCTTAAGAAGATAAAATTTCCCAGGTTCCCACATTTCCCCATCACCATGGGAGGACTTCATGATGTAAACTGGCTTTCTCATTCCTGAATATTCTCTCCACCCTCATTCACACAGGTAATGCTGATTTCTGGGAGTTGTCTGTGAGGTCATTTTAATTCACCACATTGTATCTGGGTCATAATATTGTACTCCAAAAGCAGACAATTTAGGTCCCCCTGTTAGCTTTCATTTGCACTTAGATCCAATTGAGGATTAAAGGTTTGTAATTATATCTATATAGTCATTTTGAAAAATAAAGTCTTTAGTATTTCCTAAGATGAATGGATGGATAGATGGATGGATGGATGGAGATAAAATTCAATTTTGAAAAGGTGTGTGTGTGTGTGTGTGTGTGTGTGTGTGTGTGTGTGAAGATAAAAAATTCAAGCTGCTTTCAAGATGTAAAATATAAATTCCAAATTTCAGAGTGAAAATCAATTGGTTTTAATCAGAGTAGAAATAACAAAACCTTTGACATGCTAAATATCACAGGTAATTATTTAAGAATTTACCATTATAGTGTGTTTTTATTTAGAATAACTTTTCTTTATTGAAGTTACATTTAAAGCTTTAAGGTATGTTCATTATTTCCTTTGGTGTTAAATTATAAAATAAATATGTAAAATTACAGACAATAGCAGAACTGCATATTGTAATCATTATAGGTAATGACAAATTCATAAACTTTGACATAATAATTTTTAATTTATACAGTAACATTTATCTTCAAAACATTTTACAAACATTACTAATTGATGTTTCAAATAATTCTTCCAACCATATCAACAGGTAAATTCCTCAAGCCATATTGACACTTCATGTGTTCCACTAACTGATTATCTTCTGCTTCACTAATTTGAAAAACAACTGAGAACTTATCTCACATGAAAATGAAATCTGAAGACAACTTCTTTCTTTAGTGTTCTTTGCTTAAATTGCCTTAATATATTTGGGATTACAATATCAAGACCCCTCCTTCACCTTTGTCACTATTTGGTCCTGTGTTGTTTGAGGAGAGTCACTACACTTCAATAGCCAAAGTGAGAGGCAAATTGCTGTAGTTACATGGAGCATAAGCTACTAGCCATCTACTCCCAGACTCACATTCCAGCAAAATGAACCATGTGGGTTAAGAAGAACAGGGAGGGGTCTTAGTATCACATCTTAATAATTAAAAATGCTTCTCCTATTTCTCCATTTGCCTGAATATAATAATTATTGTTCATTAACCATTTATTAGTTTTCAGATGATGTGCTAAGGACTCTACATCCATTAGCTCATTCAATAAACATAAACTCTAAGCAGGGCATAGTGGCCCATGCCTGTAATACCAGTACTTAGGTGGCTCAGATTGGAAGATCACAGGTTCAAGGCAGGCCAGTGTGCAGTAATTTAACAAGACCATGTTTTACAATAAAAATAAAAACGAAGTTCAGGGTGTAACTCAATGGCAGAACCCTCTGGGTTCAATAACCAGTACCACAAAAAACAAATAAATATAAACTCTATAAAGCATGTATTTTTCTTTTTGAATCATTGATATGATAGCATCATAACATCATTATTAATCTGTCCATTTTACAAATAAAGAAATATAGGCTGAGGTAGGTTAAGTAGTTTGCAAAAGATGAGAGGAGAGAGAGCTGAGAGAGAAAGCCAGGTGTTGGTCAGCTTTGCATGGTTGTAACAAAATACCTGAGATAATCAGCGTTAAGAAAGGAAAAGTTTATTTGGGCTCATCGTTTCTGAGGTTTCAGTGCATGGACACTAGGCCCTCTTGTTTTGGGCCTGTAGCAACACAGTACATCATGGCAGGAGCATGGGACAGAGGAAGCCTGTTTACTTTGTGGCAGCCAAGAAGCAAAAGAAAAAAAGGAAAAAGGTAGGGGAGGGGAGGTGTTGGGGTCCTAACATCCCTTGCAAAGGCATGATCGCAGTAACCTATGTTCCTTCCACAAGACTTCCCCTCCTCCTAAAGATTCCACCATCTTGAACTTGACAGCATTATGTAAAATAAGCCATATTCATAAAATCAAGGATTGTATTTTTTTTCATATGTGGAAACTAGAGAGGAAAAGATTTGGGGGGTAGGTGGGGAGGGTGGGAGTGAGGGGTCTCATGAAAATAAAGGGAGACCAATAGAGTGGAGAAAGGGGCCAGGAAGAGGGAGGAAAGGGGATAGACTGGGGAATGAAATTGACAAATTATGTGCATGCAGGAATATGCAACAGTGAACCCCACTATTATATATAATTAAAACACACCAACTAAAAATTTGTTTTAAAGGTTTCACTATCTTCCAATGGCACCACTGTCTGGGGACCACGTCTTCAACGCATGACCTTAGGGGACATTCAAGGTCTAATCTATAGCACAGGTCCACCAGATCACAAAGTCAATTGATCATTGCTCTCACCACTATACTTGGACTCTGAAATGTTGACAGGCATCAGAATCACTGATAAAAACCTAACTCTCTGGGCCCTACTCCAAGTTTTAGCTTAGTTGGTCTGGGAAGGGTCCCAAGAATTCACATTTCTAGTGAGTTTCCAAGTAACACGGATGCTGCCCAAGGACCACACTGGAGAACCCCTGCAGAACAATACAGAATTCTGTCTGTGAAATTAACAATTTGAAATGGGAATGTTTGTTTATTGGAGGTAGGAGGTTACCAGAACAGGCACTGGAATTCTGAACAGGCATGTTTCATCACAAAAAAAAAAAAAAAAAAAATAGCTGCACTGTGTAAGATTTTTTTTTTAAGAGAACTTCTTGTCCTCAATTAGAAATCCAAAAAGGAGATGCTCCCCCAGTTGATGTCATTCTCATTCTTTTCTCTGAGAAGTCTTTGACTGTTTTTCTACTCCCCTGACGGTGAGAATCTCACTTCCCCCCCCCCCCATGGTGCTTAGAATTGAACCCAGAGTTGTTCTACCTCTGAGCTACACTTCCAGTCCTATTTTACTTTTTATTTGGAAAAAGAGTCATCTCACTAAGTTGCTGAAACTGGCTTCAAATCTGCTAGCCTTCTGTCTCAGCCTCCCAATACTAGGATTACAGGCATGCACTACCACATCCCGCCAAGAACATCACTTGTGTTCACTTTCTGAATGACCTCTTTGAACCTCCCTAATCTAAGGTCTGTTGCTGATATTACATGGCGTGTGCACAGAACCATCAACAGCAAGGATGCCACCACCCTCTCGCAAACCTGCCAATTAGCGTGTGCTTGCTCTCCATCCCATAGGTTGAAGCTCGTGATTGAGCTTGTGATTTATGGCTATGGTAAATTTGCTCATGCTAAAAATTATGTCAAACCTAAGTTTGGAACAAGATTTTATGGGCCAAATAGTAAACCCCGTAAAATCAGGGTTTAAAATGGAAAATGTTATTCAGACTAATTATGGGCCATGTAATTGGACATTGCTATAGCAAATTTTATTTAAATGTTATACCAAATGAGGCCATCAGAAGAACACATGTCCTGCAGACACAGACCAGATCCTCAATCAGAAAGTGGAAGAAGCCTGAGGTGGCAGGGGATGTGACCACCACCAACATCACTGTGGTAAGTTCCTCATTAGACAGCCATGTAGCCGGCCTCCTCAAAGGAGACAAAGGACAAAAGATACTGATACTTTCTGTGAGGAGAAGGAAAGGGGGAAAGTAGGGAAAAACAGAAGAAATAACTTCTGAGTCAAGAAAAAGGATGAGGAAATGTTTTCAAACCCATTTTGAACAAAACCAAACTCACTATGAATTCATGATCTGAAAACATTTAATTTCTGGGATGCAAAACAAATTAAATGTGTGAAAACTGTTTACTATCATGGCTATAATTGATATAATTGTAATGATAGTCTATTATTTTTGCTCAACTTCATTTCAATTGAAATAATAGCTTCATGAACAAATCCTAAAGCATAGGGTGACTGATTATACTCTGGGAGATTAAATGAATTCCAAATTTGAAAGTGTTCTTGACATTTTCTTAAAATGTACAGGTGGTATCTTTTGGTATGCATCACAAATCAGTGTACATTTATGAATTTTGTAGTATTGTGAAAGGCTGCAGTAAACACAGGGGAGAGAAACTGCCATGGTCTAGATACATGTGGTTTGAGTATGGCCACTAGAGTTTCCCAAGGTGGAAGCTTAGTCCCACTATGGTGGCATTGAGGTGGTAGACACTTTAAGAGGCAGGATACCTAGTAGGAGTGATTAGGTCATAAGGGCACACCATCTTAGAAGGGATTCATGCTAGTCTCAAGGAGTGAGTGAGTTCTCTTGAGAGCAGGTTGTTATAAAGTGGGGTCACCCTACATACCTCACACCTGCCCCTGTTCCCTTTCTACTTCTCTGCCATGTTGTGACCCAACCCAGGGGCCCTCACTACAGGCCAAACAGATAGGTCTACCTACTCTTGGGCTTTCAGCCTCCATGACTGTGAGCTAAATAAATCTCTTTTCTTTATAAAGCAACCAGTCTCAGGCATCCCCACCCTCAGCCATGGTACTGGAGATTGAACGCAGGGGCATTCTATCTCCAAGATACAACCCAAGCCCTATTTGTTTTAAACAGAGTTTCACTAAGTTGCTAAAAGTCTCACTATATTGCTGAGGCTGTCCTCAAACCTGTAATCCTCCTGTCTCGGCCTCCCAAGTACTGGGATTATAGGCATGAGCTACCACTCCCAGCCTCAGGCATTTTTTTCTAGCAAGAGAAGATGGACTCTGTTTTTAAAATGCTTTAAGAGGCAAGATAAAATCTTGCTATTCAAGGCAAATTATATGAAAAAAAAAGTAATAAGGCATTTCACTCACCAGACATACTATCCAGCTCTATTTCTTTCTGTACCCATTTTAAAAAAATAATTAGCATGGATCTCAATCTTCATCTTTTCATTGCACACCTTAACAACATAATAGAATACATACTAAAAGAAAATGAAGCTAATATACACTTGGGAGAAAATGAAATTAAAGTTATAACATTCTACCTCAGCACATACTAATACATGCTTAATAGGAAATGAAAGTTGCATCCAGACACACAACACGATGTAGCACCAGCACATTCAAGTTTCAAGTGAGAACTCAGAATAGAGGTAGTAACATACTTTGTAGTTGGCTAGAGTCCTAAATTTGAACTTTAAAAAATCATTATTTCTGATACCATTAATTGTGTAATGCTACTTTACATAACCTTTGAGGGGGGCATCAATTTTTCCATTTCTATATAAAATATTAGTAATATAAAGGAAACCACTGTTAAAATGCAGAAAGAATCCTAGCCCCAAAATATCATTTCATCAACCTTATATCTGAGAATACAAGCTATACCACAAATCTATTTTTTCAACATGTTTTTTTTTTTTTTACTCTAAGGTGCCAGGCACTGTACAAGATGAATAAGAGGCAACTTTTGCACTCAAGAAACGTACAATCTTAGCTGGGTGCAGTAGCACACACCTGTAATCACAGTACTTGGGAGGCTGAGGCAGGAGGATTGTAGCTTCTAGGCTGGCCTCAGCAACTTAGCAAGGCCCTCAGCAACTTAGTGAGACCCTGTTTCAAAAAAAAAAAATGAAAAGGGCTTGGAGTGTAGCTCAGAAGTAGAATGCCCTTGGGTTCAATCCCTAATACCATGAAAAATAAATAAATAAATAAATAAATAAATAGAAGTGGGAGTGTAGCTCAGAGGTAGAACATCCCTGGATTCAATCCCCAGTGCCAAAGAAAGAAGGAAGAAGGAAAGATCTTGTAAAGGTAACAGATTATTACTCCTATGTTCCTCCTCTTCTTAAAAGCCACTTATATAGAGTTACTTGAAGGTCAAGGTCATCTTATATCATGAGACTAGACCATGGTCTGGACTTCGGTTAAGTAAGACTTTGCTTTCTTATTTGTTTCATATTATGACACTGATAACAGGACCTTGACTTACTTTATTCATCAACTTGGATTTCAGACACCGAACCTGTCTTCTCACATGGGATTGCCCCTAATCCTCTGGATTGACTCTGAATTTCTTACCTTCATGCTCTAGCTGGGTGACATGACCTTCTCAAACCATTCTGCAGCACCACCCACGAGCCTAATATAACCACTGTATTTTATAATCAAAAACACAGAGCAAATGACTACAGGAAAAGGCAGTTGTACTCCATCTATAAAAATTCAAGCTAATTCTAATATGGTCCATTCAAAAATTATAGGCGGATGCAGTACGTGCAGGTAAATGAAACAGCATTAAACAGATATGAACATTAAATGTGTACAATAAAGATTGCTAAGGAGACCACCTATATCCAAAGACCACCTTCAGAAACAGTTAAGGGCTCTGAGCTTGTAGTTTATTTCCCATCAAAGTAATGTGTTTTGAACCTGCCTTAAGAGACCACCTGCCTAACATGAATGCAGGCCCTTTACCCAGTGCATTAAGCTATTTTTAAAAAGAAAAAAAAAAGTTTTAACAAAAAGGGTTATACAAAACATATAGCCTAGCCAGTTCCAGCTTCACATATGCCTGTCTCACAAGAAATGCTTTTCATAAAATCACTCCACATGCAGTTTTAAGCTTCCCCACTGAGCTCTTGGACCCCTGAGTACTGAGACAACAGTCTTCCAGCTGTTCCACAAGCTAAGCTGATGCCCAGCCATGGCCTGGCTTAGTATTAATGGTTTGTATTGAAGCTATGGTCATCTTTGCTGCAGGCTTCCTGGAGTCAACTGTTGTAACCCCACTCCAGAAATTTCTTGGGGTAACTTGGAAGATGTTCAGGGCCAATTCCACTGACTCTAGTATAATTATGGGTTATGAGGCCCCAAAGAACCATTCTATTTGTGTGAGAAGCATAAACTGTAGAGAGTACTGTTAAACTGAAGACCACCTGCCAGGAAGAACACTTAGTTTCAGAACCCAGGGTGGTCTCCATAAGCAGATTGCATAGTTTTACGTTATGAGCAACAAAAGGTGAAATACATTGTGCTGGGTGGCAAGTGAGCCATATGTTGAAGGAAAGTGGAGTCAGGAAGAAAATTTTGCTTAATTATTTAGAGAAAGGAACTTCAAGACAATGTGTGGCAGAAAGCAACTGCTATAGAGGGAGTAAATTAGGGGGGAAAGGGAGCAAGCAGTAGAATAATAAAAATGTCAGGTCTTTCCTGCTTAGGGTTCCTTATTGAAGAGCTCAGCTCCAGATGAGAAGGATCTCTGTCTAGCAACCCTTTTGACAATTTTCTCTCTCTCTCTCTCTCTCTCTCTCTCTCTCTCTCTCTCTCTCTCTCTCTCTCTCATGTTGCTGGCCAATGGAATGCCACCAAAAGGCACAGATAAATGCTTAAATGCTTAACAGGCTGTAACCTTTAAAGACAAAGATAAATATGACTTCAAATACAAGTGCATAATAATCCTATTGTAAATTAATTTAAATTAACAACAGGTAAATGGGGTGGGGATATCTGCTTGATGGTCCTTTTGAATCTGGACCAAGTATACCTATTAAAAAAGAAGAAGAAGAAGAAAAAAGAACCTCACTAGGTTCTTAATGAGGCTTCTTTTCCTATTTTCTTTCTCATTATCAAAGCTTACATAAAGGCTTCACCAAAGGAAAGAAGAATCCTTTCCTTCCAGGCTGCCAGCATAAAAGGAGCCAGGTTCTCCTCTGCAGGTCACTGGAAACTTTATCACTGCTCCTTTATTCATGCTGCTGTGGGTTCTGTAATGAGCATATGGTTAAAAAAAAAAAAAAAAAGACACATGTCACTGTGGTTGGGATGTCATACCTAAAGCAACCCAACACAGGAGGTTTTATAGTTGATCTTTGTACATTGTTAACAAATACGGTGAAATCCGGGAACTCTGTTTTTAAGCAGCTGTGAGAATTCACTGGTTTCTAATAGCTCATCCTAAAAGAGGAGAATGGCTAATGAGATCCAATCTGAGCCCATTCTGAAAACTTAATTTTGAAGTTATAGACTCTAATAAAGATTTATTAGCACCTAGTCGATATACCGTCTAAACATTACTTTCAACGGTTGAAATTCATACCTTCCTTTCAGCAGAGGACCAGGTGGTTTATTCTGATAAACTGATGGTTTTAAAGAGTTTTAAAACATACTATAACTTTTCTGTTTGATTTGGGATGTGCTTTGTTCAGCATTAATTGGCAAATAAAACTCAATCGTTTGAATTCACTTTTTGCTATATGGCCCTATGTTCTTAAAGAAATGACAAGCAACTACTAAATGTTTACATCATAGTATTCTATAGATAGGAGGTATTTTGACATCTGTTGCCTCCAGAACAAATCACCAAAAATAAAAACAACCCTAAATTGTTCACAAAGGACATCTTAGAGAACAAAGTCCCAAAAGTTGTAAGGTATATTGTAGGATCTATGTTTATTTTAGCAGTTCTTGTTCCTGAAATGTCGTTTAAAATATCTTTAGAAGATCAGTTCCTGAAAGTGGCTTGGCTTTTCAGAAATCCCTAGGCACTTAAAAACAAGTTTCTGAGTCTAAAAATTTAGTTCTAATGCAGTGTACTCATATCAAGAATGAGAAAACCAAAGTCCAGGTAGATTAAATGCCTTGCCTGAAGTCAAATTAATACAGTTTAGCAACTACTATTTGCTGCACCTAGATGTGTCAGGCATGTACTAGTTGACATGGATTATATCAGGAATGCTTCAAAACAGACAGAGGGAAAAGTGTAGCTATCATTCTGATTTAGTTTTTTTTATTATTATTACTGCATAACAAGTTGCCACAAACTTGGTGACATAAACCAACACAAATGTATTATCTCGTGGCTTCCCATAGGTAAAGGATCTGGTACATTTTAGCAGGATTCCCTGCTCAAAGTTGAAATCCAAGTCTCAGCTGGCCGCATCCAGAAGTTCACCAAGAGAAAGATCTGCTTCCAAGCTTGTGTGGCTATGGCTCCCATTTTCTTGCTAGCCCTTTTCAATTTGAGTAGAAACTGGGAATTTTTAAAGATCTGAATTCTATTGTTTTTTTAATGCAAGGAATTATAGCTGCACACAAACTCTAAATGTATGTCTATGAATGTGCTCAGGTGAGTCTATTCTTTTTAAACATCTATTTTTCACGTATAAATACTTCTATTTCCTGTTTCTTCTGCTGTTGTTTACTTGCATATACTCATTTTTAATGTCATAGGAAGTTATTTGCCCCATCATCTAGTAAAAAATTTCATACTGCTCAGAAAAACTCAATAGGCTAGACAGCAAGAGTTTATGAACATACAGGACATATACTAAATAAACATTAGATTAAGCTGTAAAATCATTAAGTAAATTTATGTAATGCATGCTTTTAACAATGTAAGGATCAAGGATAAGAGAAAATTTTAAGGAAGAAGGAGAACGCAGGAGAAGGATCTGGATATGTGAGATTTCTTCATCCTGAAACACATTGCCTGCCCCATAAGGGCATCTACCTCTCCCCAATTCCTGCAATTTAACTCTATTCATCTTTCAGGACCCAGTTTAGGTATTACCCCTTTCATGAAGGCTTCCCTCACACTAAGTCTAGGTCTATATTTGTATTACCATAGCACTTATCACACTGTATTGTAATTACTTATTTCCAAATATATTTGTCCTAATTTCCAAATATACAAACTGCAAAAAAAAAAAAAAAAAAAAAAAAAAAAGACCAGCAAAAGACCTCCAGGAAGGCTCTCTATCTTGTTCTCCATTATACCCTTAGCATGTAGTATAGTATCTGGTGGTTAGTAGACACAAATGAAATGCATGCTAAATAATCAGGATAAGTTGGGCCTGGTACTCAAAGGAATCCTGTGACTTAATAGGGAGGAAATAAATCAATCAATTTGTTTGACCAATCCAAAAATTTCTAAGGGTGAGGATAGGGTCCCATAACTGCCATTAGCAGTATTCTATTTAATCAACACACTGGATTTCAATCATTTTGACAAACATTGGTTGAGTACCTACCACCTAATAATGGCAGGGACTATACCAGGCAATGGAGCTCAGCAGAAGTGGCCTGGGCCCCGCAGTGCTGCTGAGATCACAGCCCCATCTGGCCAGAGCCATCCCATCTCCAGAAGAGAACAGTCACCAGCAGCCACACGCCATCTTGAAGAACACGCAGAACTGCACGCTGATTGCTTACCTATGTCTAAACAATTTTGGAATGAACTCCGTTACGCCTCACAATTCTGTCACCACCAGAGTTCCGAGTCCCTAAGGCCATCCATCAACACTCATCATCCTCCATCATGGGCCAATTCCTCTGCAGCCCCAAGGTCATATCCTTCATTTTATGCAACCCCTCTGAGATCCCAGCGTCAAGCATCCCTCTCTGACAGCCATCTCCTGGCCTCCCATCTCACTTCTGCTGTTAGTCCTGTTCCAGTCTTTCTTCAAATACAAGGAGGTCCCTGATCCATTACTGCATTGTTACAATCCATCAGCCTGTGTCCTGGCTTCCCAGCTGTAGTCTAAGGCCTAGAATTTAAGTTCAGCAGTGTGTTTTGCCCTGACATCTAAGAACAATCTGGAGGGTACTAGATGCCTGAAGTGCAGGTCCCCCTCCCATTCTACCCCCACAAATAAAGCCTCCTAATCAGACAACTAGATAATTCTCCATATCAGGAGGACTAGACACAGCTCCTGCTCATCCCTTAAGAGCAAGTTTTAGACCTCTGTGAGCCCACAGAATTATTCAAACAAGCCAATCAGGTCCTCCAGGAGGAGTCAAGGCCCACTGCCACCCTCTTGAAACTACCAAGCCAGCCTCCTACTACCCTAGATTGTTCATTCTGTTCCTGAGTGTATCCCCTATATAACCTGGCATGGCATCCAGGGTCCTCCTTCCTCAGGCTGTAAAGTATATGTAACCAATAATCTATTGTCATCTCATCTGTCTGGTATTGGGTATCATATGATCACCCTTCCCATCCCCTGAGGGAGGAATCCCTTCGTCACCAATAGGTGAAGAAGAGGCAGTAAAACACTGGCCCTCGTAACGAGATCTACATTCCACGATTCATCATTATGATCAGCACTAAAGACTTCTGACTCCCTTGGCCCTCGTTTCCACCATCATACCCTCATACAAAACACAGTTGGTTAAATTCAATTAGTTGCTCCACATCTGCAGCAAGAACTCTTTACTGAAGAAAATAACCCAACCATATTCCCTAATCTTACTTTAAAAGTCATGATGACAAATTTTAAATCAATGTTCAATATTTGGGGGGTTTTTTGTTTTGTTTTTGTTTTGTTGTTATTTTGTTTTGTTTTGTTTTTTGGTACTGTAGGTTGAACCCAGAGGTGCTCTACCTCTCAGTTATACCCCCAGCCCTGTTGTATTTCTTATTTTGAAGCAAGTTCTCACTAAATTGTGGGTGGACTGGTTAAATTTCTGAGGCTGCCTGTGATCTTCCTGTCTCAGCCTCCCAAGTACTGGGATTACAAGCATGCACCACCACGCTTGGCTTTTTTTTTTTTTTTAATTTTGAAACAGAATCTTGCTAAATTGCTGAGGTCTTCACTGAATTACTGAAGTTAGCCTTGAACTTGTAGTCCTCCTGTCTCAGCCTCCCAAGTACTAGGATTAGAGGTATGCATTATTGTGTGGGGCTGAATACTCAAGATTATGAGCAGTTTTCCTATATTCAGTCTGTAATCTCCCACTCTGAGGTTAATATTCTATATTCACAGCCTACAATCCCAGTTGCTCTTCACCCCCAATTTATTACACTCCATCCAGACTAACCTTTTTTATTCCTTTAACTAGTTAACAATGTTTCCACCTCTATATTTTTCTACTTGTTCTCTTTACCCAGAATGTTCTTCCCCCAAATATTTGCAGGACCAGCAACAATAATAACTTGTCTCAAGTGTTATCTTCTCAGAGAGAGGACTTACCCTGACCACACCATTAATAGGAGTCTGCTACACACCACTTCCCTCTACCACATTATCTTGTGTTATTATTTTCAAATCACTATCTGAAGTTATCTATTTACTAGTTTACTTTTTTAAATAGTCTGTTTTTGTACCACCAAAATCAGTTTCATGGGGGTCCCATACTGTTCACTATTCTATTCCAAGGCTTAAATACTTATTGAATAATGACTAGGAATTAATTTTCACATAGAAGAGAGGGCAGAAATACCAAATATTTCATATCTCATCATCGCAATGCATTTATTCATCAGCACTCCAATTTCATTTTTAATGGGCTTCCTCTTATCATGTTTAATCATTTACAAAGTAAGAGAACTTCATTCAAACAAATCATCAGTCTGACACTAATTATTTATGTCTCCCTAAAATTCACAAATCCTCCAGAGCCACTGCCTATTATTGATGGCAAAAAGCTTAATCAAGAGTTTGAATCCAGATATTAATCAATAGCAGTAAAACAAGGTATCTCCCATACCCTTGCTCATGTTTATGATACCGATTCATCTTGATGGTGATTGATGTATTTGTAACAAGAAAAGATAAAGTTTTCTAAAGTAAATTAGTTTTCCTTTAAGATCTTCGTCTCAAGTAAAACCAATGTCTCAGCTCTGTAGATTCTTTGTATTACTTTGAACTGGCTAGCCCTACATTCATACCCTGTATTATGATATATTTCATTCAAATTCATAACTATTTCAGTGAGTCAGGCACTGTGCTGGGGTACTTCAGGGAAAGAAGAAGAAAGAACAGCACCTACTCTTGGGTACTCATGACCTTTAGAAGCCCAGGTTGAGAGATACCAAACATCACTGAACAAACCCTTTCATTGGGATTATCCAATCAATTAAAGCCCCAACCATTTGATTCCAAAGCTATGTATCTGATGACAGAGACTAGTAACAACCAAAAGTTAAGGACAGCTTAATACCTATCATTTAACAACTGAAGTTACCTTGTCTTTTCATATTTTCTCTTAAAGAAATGCAAGAGAATAAAAATAAAAACATTTGGTTTGGGTTTAAGCCCTGGCCTGAAGATTGTTCTGCAGTATTCACAGATTGTTCTAATATTATTTTTCTACTTTGTGTTCCTCAAGAGAGATGATTATTAATCTGATGTGATGGCACATTCCTGTAATCCCAGGAGACAGGAGGATCACAATTTCAAGGATAGCCTCAGCAACTTATCAAGATCCTGTTTTTTAAAAAAATGGGGAGCTAGAGGCTTAGAGTGTAGCTCAGATACACAATGTCCCTGGTTTCAATTCCCAGTACAAAAAAAGAGAAAGAGATGATTATAATGCATTATAATTTATATTATAACCATTTAATAATAATTTACTTTTTTTTTTTTTTTTTTGCGGTACTGGGGATGGAACCCAGGGGCATCCTACCTCCGAGCTACGCCCCCAGTCCTATTTTTTTTTATTCTTTATTTTGAAACAGGGTCTCACTAAGTTGTGGAGGGCCTCCCTAAGTAGCTGAGACTGGCCGCAAACCTGGATCCTCCTGTTTCAGACTCCCAAGTACTGTGATTACAAGAGTGTGCCACCACTCCCGGCTTAATAATTTACATTTTTGTACACTTACTTGGTTATTACACACATATAATCAAGTAAATTCAATTTATTCAATGAGATTTTGACTGAAATCTCAGTTTAATTAAGTAAATACTTATGTATACAGTAAATATTTATTGAGTAACAACTAGAAATTAATTTTCACATAGAAAGACAGAAATACCAAGTATTTCATATCACATCATGGCAATGCATTTGTTCATCAATATCCCAGTCTTATTTTATGGACTTAATTCAAGTCTAATAATTTGAGTTACCCTTGGAAGCCAGCTACCAGCAGACTGTAGTTGACAGGCCCATGTCATGTCCAATTTCTCCTGAAGCTCAGTGGCTATTAGTAGCTCATAGCATTTTGTATTCTTTAAATATTTTGTTAACATTGGGGGTGATGTGTGAAGAAAGACTTCTTACAAAATCAGAACAGGGAACCAACAATGAAAGAGAAGTCCACCACTTTACTCCATTGTGGGATATCCTCGCTATAATTGCATAGTTATTGCAGGAATGATTTATTCTACACATCCACCTCAGGCAGGTCCATGGTCCATGGGTTCTACACTAGTTTGTGTTGGACATGTGGTCTGGTTTATACACAGTAAGGAGAATGGTAGGACCTCATTGGCCCACCAACAGTGAAGACTTTACTTCTAGAATGCCCTCGTGAATTAGGATAGCAAGTATGTGTTACTTAACACACCACAGGTGTTCACTTAAAGCTGTGGATCCTCTTCATTAATGGGGAGTACTTTTCCTTAATGGGGGTACAGATAAGAGAAACTAAGGGTCAGTAAGGCAGATCTTTTTCAAAGAGAGGAGAGTTTGTTTCTTTTACTTCTCTATTCCCCACATATAAATCTCTACAGTTGTGTTCTTAGGGAACGGTCCAAGAAAGTCAACAATTAGAATGGCAAATAGGTTTCAATTGATGCTAAGACATTGGCAATGGCTGCTTGGGAAAACATGCTGAGAAACACACTTGCCATCACAGAACTGGAAACAGGACTCTCCTTAACCCACACAATCCTTTAATAGAGTCAGCATTTAATGTATTTTTGGTACTAGAGGTTGAACCCAGGGGCATTCTATCTCAGAGCTACACCTCCAGGCCTTTTTTATTATTATTATTTTGAAAGAGAGTCTTGCTAAGTTGGTTAGGGTCTTGCTAAGTTGCTGAGGCTGGCCTGTGATCCTATCTCAGTCTCTCAGGTACTGGGATTAATGGCATGAGCCACCATGCCTGGCTAGCATTTTTTGTTTGTTTGTTTGTTTGTTTGTTCCTGGGTATTGAACCCAGGGGCATTCTACCTCTAACTCTTTTTTTAATTTTTTTATTTTGAAATAAGGTTTCCCTAAATTGATGAGGCTGGCCTGGAACCTGTGATCCTCCTGTCTCCACCTCCCAAGTATTGGGATCACACGCATGTACCACCATACTAAGCTTTATCATTTGATTTTTAAAAGCACCTTGGACCATCAAATAATAGGAACCTTTAGGTCCCACTGTCTCACTCTTCTCCTACTCTTGTCTCCTTTCTGCCCATATAATCCCTGTTTATCCTTGAAGGCCACCCCTGACTCCAACTTCCTCAGAAGCTTCCCTGACTTCACACAGAACCTTTATTACATATAATGTCTTGTTGTATAAGTTAGGTTTTTACTAGATATTATCTTGCTTTTTAGCAAAAGTCTAACTTCGGTAAAATGAACACGATCTTGTATTCTTTTCCTTTATACATTACAGGGTCTGGTACCCAGATAGCCACACAATGCATGCTTTGTAAAACTTGATCTTGTTATTGAAAGGAAAATCTTGAATGCCAAGATCCTGGCAAGTCACTCTCAGAATTATCAAAACCCAGCTCATTTTACATGACCATGCACAGAGCCACCTACCAATAAGTTGCAATAAAAAGAATAACATGGCTTATCTTCACAAAGGAGTTGATTTAGCAAAGTAACGATAAAGCAAAGTAGCCTCACTTTGAAGTGAAGACCACAGTTTCCAAATGACGTCAAAGGTTTTGGTTACTGGCTCTCTTCCTCTCTCTCCAGCTACCTCTGATCTCATAGCTTGCAAAAAGCTTTCCTTGTGACAAGGTTGCCCCATCACTATCCTGAGCTATGATTCATGGACACAAACAAGACTTACCCAGGGCTCATGGGATCCAGAAATTAGAACTAAGGTTTACCTCCTAGAGAGAGAAGCCAAGTCTTCCTCACGATTAAAATTCAATGCAAAAACATGGATAATGATTATCCCATGGGGCTTCTAGAAGGCTTAACCCTGGTAATGGGTAGTGATGGGCCCCTAATTACCATTGGGTAGGCATTTCACAAATGCAGATACTGTTGTTGTTGTTGGCTTGATTTAGTTGTTGTTTCTTAACCTTAGCATTGTCCAAGGAATCCAATTTGTTCTGTTGGTTCTTATCCACCATTTACACAGGAACTTTTCTTGTCATTGCCACCCTCCCGCCCCCCCGCCTTTGTAAATTTCTCTCAAGATGATTTGGTGTCTATCCAATCAGCCATCTCAGGCTGAGATGGTGCTAACACAATTACAATAACTGGCTCTTTCCTGATATACTGGTTCACGCCTAACAGAGGTAGCTCTCAGATAATGTGAAGTATTCATGTCCTTGTTTGTCCTCCTTCCTGGTGAGCTACTTTTGGGTCACTCTGAACCTCTTCAAAGCCACATCACTTTAAAATAAAGAACTAAAAATCAAAATAATATTCATGAGCTGTTTCTTGGTATACTGATAAAAGATCAGGTGGGATGAGGTTATAGATTAAAATTAATGGATGCAATAAAGTAATGAGGCTTGGAAATGAACTGTTGATACTAATTATCTATAGTCTTTCATGCTCTCTTCCCTGATCATTTCCCTTTTCCTGTTACCATGGATAATTGAGAAATGAAAAAATATGCAAATTCTGTTATCTAAGTTGGAAAAAAAGAAAAGTTGTAACTGAGAAGTTATAATTTGACAAGGAGGGAAAATTGTCCTGCAGGCATATTCTCTCATTCTAGAATATCATTTCTTATCCAGATACTCTGTCAAGGAGAATTGTTTTCCCCTTGTGTCTGACTTCCGTGCACTTAAGAATGAAGGGACATTTACCCAAGTCCCAGTTTATGCCTAATGTAAATAGTAACAATAACTTCTTCCAATGACAAATAAATAACTGCACTCTAAAATAACTAAAAATGTTCTATCTTGACAATTAAGTCCAATTGGATTTCAACTCTCAGAGATCATTCTACTTTCTAAGATGTATGTAGTCCCCACATGATTTTCTATATTGTCATGTTTTCTTTCTCCTTGCTCCTTCCATTTACCTAACAGTCTAGAAATACAATCTCCTGAGTTGCAGTTAAATGCAAGGTATTTCCTTGATAAATGCATTTTGTAATATTGCACTATGGCTTCTCCAGAGAATCAAGCAAATAAACAAGCACAATTGGTAAACTGGAATTTACTAAACTTAATTTGTGCTTGCTTCATGATTTCCCCTTAGCCACTCCAATATTCAAGTGCATTCAGCAAGAATATGATGAGCACTGAGCCTATGGCTCAGCACATACAAAGGAAAAATGAAACATAATTCCTAAGCCTGAAAAGCAAATAGTCTAGCTGGGGTTTATGTGCAAAGCACTATACAGTGCGTGTTTGCTTTATATCAACAGTTACATAACAGTGCACAATCAAATACAGGGTGTTAGAGAAAGGACTTTGGATTCAGTCTTATCTATGTTCAAAGGCAGTCATCAGTTTGCCTGCCATGCCCAAAATCCTCTTGTGATTTTCTAATTTAATTGATTCTATACATGTCGCACTTTATAGCATGACCCGTCGTACCTTTCCTGCTCACCCCTACAAGAACTGATTGGATCAGTTGTAGATGCTAAGCCAATAGAAACAATCCATAAACTAGAAGCCAGTTAGCCAGTTGTGTTCATATTCATTCTCTCCTCTCTCCTCTCTCTCTCTCTGTCCCCCTCCCTCCCTAAGAGATAAAGAGACTATAATCAAGTTGTGGTTGGCACCGGACCTAAAATTTCATTGATAGATTAAATAAAAGCAAGAGTGAGGACAAAGAAAGAGAGGGAGCATTGTGTTGATGGCAAAATTGGCCAAAATTCTTCTTATCCCGCAGGTAAGCACTACCACAATGTGACTCTGAAGCTCCTCGCATCAAGGTGAAGTTCATTTCTCTAGGCACTGAATCTAAACTTGGGCATGTGACTTGCTTTGGCCATGTGACACACACAAACAAAAGCTTAAAAAGTGCTTCTGATCCCAGCATAGTGGCACATACCTATAACCCCAGTACTTGGGAGGCTGAAACAGGAGGACCACTGGGCCTCAGCAACTTCACGAGGCCCTCAGCAACCTAACAAGATCCTATTTCAAAATTAAAAATTAAAAAGGGCTGGGGGTATAGCTAAGAGGTAGAATGTCCCTGGGATTCAATCCCCAGTAACACACACACACACACACACACACACACACACACACACACACACACACACTACTTCTGTACTGGCGTATGGCTTCTCTCTCATGGTTCTTTGGAAACCTAAAATAACCATGTGAAGAACTCCAGGCTCATGTAGAAGGTGATAGAGCACAAAGAACAGAGACACGGTGCTCAGCTGAGGCTCCCCAGACCAACCAGCCCAGAAACTGCCAGGTATGCTCACGAGGCCACCCCAGGTCACCAGGCAGGATCAGCCAAGTCACCCACTTACCATAGAAATCAGCAGAGCTAGAGCAGACCCAAGTGCCTCCCCACTGGACCACAAATCAAGACAATTAGTGAAGATTTGTTGTTTTAAGTTATTTAGTTTGGGGCTGTGTTTGTTTTACTGAGATTATATGGGATAGACACTTTAGTCAGTGTATTTTCTATTCAGAAATGGTGCCACTCTCATCAGGTGGCCCTGTCAATCATACAACCCCCATCACAAAGGTACACATGTGATACAGCTGGCCTAATGAAGCACCCCACTCCCTGGAAACAGCAGTGGCCTGTGATTCAAGCAAAGACAACGAAAGGCCTGTTTCTGAAATTGCTCTAGGCACTAGCAAGAGGAGGCCTCCCTGCTTCTGTGGTTCTTTCTTTCTAAGCACAGAATCCATATTTGTTACCACCTAATAAGAGATGGGCTAAGAATTAGCACCAGTCCAGGGATTGAGAGGAAGAAAGAAAAGAAGGAAGGAAGGCAGGGAGGTAGGGGAGAGGAAAGGGAGGGGAGGGGGAGGCAAGGGAAAGGAGGGGAGCAGAGGGGGAGGGGAGGCAAGAGAGGGAGATGGAACAAAGATTAATTTTTATGACATCACATGAACTCCTGGATCTAACATCTGCAGTTCTCAGACTTCACAGTTACTATTAGGTTTAAGCTGGTTTAAGTTGGGGTTCTGACTATCACGTCTCAAACAGCCACAATCTGTTTAAAGTACACAATATATATTATCTCTGCTCCTTCCACATCTCAGAAGTAAAAGATGCTGTCTCTTGTGTTTCTCTCTCAAAAGATCAAGGCATCAAAGACAGTGCCATAACAGCACTGTGGTATCAGTGGAGAGAAAAGCCTTATGGGTAGCAGTATCAATAAGTGACAATAATAAATATTGTCTCTGAAAAACAACAGTAAGAAAAGGAATATATGGTAATGCTCATAAATGCAATTACTATATTCTCTGACTTCACAGAAATTAGTTGTACTGCCCATAACCTATAATTTCTAATCTGACGTATATCATACTTGGTAAACAGTGATCTTCATGATATAGAAATTGGTTTGATTTTCCTTGTTTACCTTAAAATTGACATTTTCTGCAAAAGATGGAGAGTGGACATTTGTTGTTTGGGCTGCTTCTCATTAACCCCATTTTCCTTAGTTAATGAATGTTATTCCCCTTTGAGGAGTTACCTCTGGACTCAGACTGAGGAGCAAGAAAGTGACCCAAGCTAAGCCAGTCAAATACTCTTCCCAGAGACTCTAATATTGAATAGAGATAAAAAAATTTATTATAAGAACATTTGTTTCATCATTTTGGCAGCCTCACCTTAGAAAAATCTTCAAAGTTACTACAACTTGGAAAGGGAAGGTATGGGGAAGGAAAGAGACTAAATAATGTTATATGCATATATGAAAGTATCACTATGAATCTGTCATATACAATTATAATGCACCAATAAAAAATATTATAAAGATTGCTTCTACAACTTTACCTCAGAAATGTTCCTATCAGTTTTTAGAGCCAACTCGTATCCTAATAAATTCCCAGAGTCAGATTCTATTGCTGACACTAAGGAACACTGTGAAGGAACTGGCTCTCTGTCCACCAGCCATCTATGATCCTCTTCCACAGTGCAGGGTCACATCTGGAGTCACTGCCACCCAAGACTCCATTTCCAAGTGCCCTGCCACCTTTATGAACTCATGTGACTAGTTCTTACTCATAGAATGTGTTATGGTTTAGATATAGAGTATACCCTGAAAGAGCTCATGTGTTGATGTAATGAAGGTTGTAATCTCATCAGTGGACAAATTCATTGTAATGGCTTTATTGAGTGGTAACCAAGGCAGGTGGAGTGTGGCTGGAGGAAGTGGGTCACCCAGGGTGTGGTCTTGGGGACTATGCTTGTGTTTTTGAATCCCCTTGCTTGCTCTTGCTTTTGGTCTCTATAAGAGCAGATCTCTCTCTCTCTCTCTCTCTCTCTCTCTCTCTCTCTCTCTCTCTCTCTCTTTCCTTCTCTCTCTCTCTCTCCCTCTCTCTCTCCCTTTCTCTCCCTCTCTCTCTCCTTTCTGCTGCTGAGTTCTGCCAATATAACCCGACCTAACATGGATGGAACCCATGGAATCTCCAGAACTGTGAGCAAATAAGTCTTCCTTCCTCTGACTTACATGGTTAGGTTTTGGGGGTCACAGCCATGAGAATGCTAACTGAAACAGAACATGAATGAAAATGACTTGTGTCATTTCCAAACTCAAGAGGGTAAGAAACACATGTGCCTTCCCTATCTTCTCTTTATTCCTGCATGGTAGACTAGAAGTTCTCTCCCAGGGTGACTTTAGATGTCACATACTGAAAATAGTAGGTCCTTCTTCAGCTCCGATCCCCAGATGATTGTGTGGACCAGAGTGATGCCTCCAGGCAACATTCCCTCCTGTGACTCTTATCTCCACCACCTCTCAGGCTTTATGAGAAACTTCCATTGTATTAAGCCATGAATATTTCAAACTTTATCTATTATAGCAGCTGGCAACACTTTAACACAAGCACCAGCCAACACAAATAAAAATGCAAAAATATTTTATTAGTATTCTGAAGACTCTGGAATGAGTGGAGAAAGCTCATTTGGTAAGAGCAAGAGTCATCTGACACTTCTCCCAATAATCCAGCTGTGCAGATGCCAGACACTGACCCTCTCACCACCCCCCACACAGTCCCCACTCCAATCTCTCCTCACCAGCCAAAAATGACATTTTCTCTCTCCTTAGCAAGAAGAAAAAATGCTGTTCAATATATATACTGCCCAAGATGTTGAGGTTGGCATGGAGAAAGCGTATCACTTCTGCATTGGACTACCTTCAGAGCCTGGGAAGGGACTCTCCTCCAAGAAGATACAGGTTAGACAGGCTCGAACAAAGAAGCAAGTAACATGTCCTCTGAGACAGAGAGCTTGGAAAGAGGCTGAAGGGTTATGGTTCTTATTAGTGTTCATAATCGTGCCTGCACAACACTAAGAACTTGAAGCTCTGTTCTTTCAAAGTCCTAAATTTTCCATAGCTGCTGACCATGTCAACTATATTAAGTAAAATGTTTGGCCACTGTGTGTGTGTGTGTGTGTGTGTGTGTGTGTGTGTGTGTGTGTATGTTTGTGTGGTACTGGGAACCCATGGGCATTTTGCCTCTGAGCTACACCCCCAGCCCAATTTTACTTTTTACTTTAAAACAGTGTCTCACTAAGTTGCTGAGGACTTTGCTACATTCCTGAGGCTGGCCTCAAACCGGAACTCCTCCTGTCTCAGCCTCCCATGTACTGGGATCATAGGCATACACCACTGGATTGACCACATTTTTCGCCTGTAGTGCTTTCAATAATAATAAATTATCCTGTAAGTAATTTGTAGCCTCAAAAGGAAAGTGTATGTGCGCATATATGTGCTTGTACATATATAAGCTAAAATGAGTAATGCTCATTTGGAGACCTTTTGAGAGCATCAGTAACCCTTCCTCAACCTGGGCCCTGGGCTGCATTCTTGCCTACTTTGAGAGATGTCTGTTTGAGGAAAGGGCACGGGATCTGGGTTAGCAGGCACCAATGGAAAGAACATAATCTTCTTCGAACCACAACTCTGCAACGAACCCTATATAAATCCATAACTTCCTTGTGTCTATGGCTCTAGCTGGAAAATGGTGCTGTACTACGCTCCCTGCCTTCCTAACAGAGATCAGGAGAGAATATGCTGAAATCCAAAAGTGAAAACTCATACTGTTCTGGAAGGTGGAGCTGTGCAGGGCTGAGAATCATGGCATTCCTGCTTAGCTTATTACATGTGGCCATGTGACGTTGCTGAAGCTTCTGTCCTCTTATCAACTTAACTGGTTAGTGAAGCAAAAAGTTAATCTATTTTTCTCACTTCCCTCAACTACAAAATAATATACCCATGTTGGCTTGTAGTGCACAGTGAATTGAAAGTACTTAGCACAGTGCCTCTATCTATACTGGATAAGTTTATATTATATATAAATATACAGATAATATTTAGAGTATATATACATAATATGAAGGGTTGTATTGTGTGTGTGTGTGTATATATATATATATATATATATATATATACATATATAAAACCCCTAGTATTACAGCAATTGCAAGTATGCTTTGCCCAAGGCCAAGCAATAGTTTCATGAAATCTTAATACAAAGGATGTACATATTTCTCACAAGGTGTTTTTTGTTTGCTTTTGCTTTTTGTTTTTTATTTGAGGGGGGCAGGGGTTGTTTGTTTGTTGTTTTTTGTTTGGTACTGGGGATGGAACCCAGTATGTTCTACCTCTGAACTACACTCCCAATTCTTTTATTTTTTTTTTTAATTTTGAAACAGGGTTTTGCTAAGTTGCTGAGAGTCTTGCCAAGTTGCTGAGGATAGCCTTAAACCTATGATTCTCCTGTCTCAATCTCCCAACTACTGGGATTACAGGAGTGTGCCACCACACTCTACTCTGACAAAGTTTTTTACTGTCTTATATACCTCAGTTTTATCTGTCAACCTCATTCCTCAAGGTTTTTAGAGTTCTTTTAGAACTGAGATGGAAAAATTACTAACAAAGCTCCATTGCCTTCCCTCCAGAGAGTGGCTCAGAAGGAACTCTCCTCTAAGCTCCAGTTAACCAAGACAATCTTCCTTGGATTGCTGAAATAATCACTTTTTAATCATAACTATACTCTCTTCATGTGTTGTTTACCTTGACAACGTTCTTTGCAAATGTCTTTCTCTTCAAAGTATAGAAGTGTGTGGTTAAGCTTTTACTTTTCCATTGATTTTTCCTGTCTTTTCTGTAATGAGGACCTGAAATATTTAAAGTCAGTTTTATGTTCCAATACTAGGGATGCAAGTTTCTGAGTTTGAGTTTGGGGGTTTTGTTTTGCTTTTGGTAACTTCCATTTCTATCATGGTGAAAACATACTTGCAAAAATCTTTATTGTGAAATTGTATTTGGAGTTATTTAAAACATTTTGAAGAAAGATTATTAACAATATGAGAAAGCAAAGTGACCCACCTTAACTCCGTGTAATGATGGGTTTGATTTGTAGTAGATCTTAAGATAAAATTTTCTTAAGAGAGCTTAAGAAATATTATCTGATGATAACTTTGATGATTTTGAGGCAAATTACACATTCTATGAACAGAAAATAAATCCTTGTTCCTCTGGATGCCATAATGTCTCCTTTTAAGCCACCTTGTCAAGATCCATTTATAGTCTTCTTACTAGGTTCATAACTCTTTCTTCTTACTTAGAGATTTCCTACCCATTAGAGGCCATAAATTAAAGCATACCAAGATAACCATTTGAAGAACATACTTCCATTATGAAAGCTTCTTGGATAATACCCAGTATCCTTGTTCCCGATTTTTATAAAGAGTTCTTTTCTTTCCCTAAAACCTCAAAGCCCCAGTTCTCCTAATTGGCCAATGCTCCATACATTTTCCACTTCCTATTAAATATATATATATATATATATATATATATATATATATATATATCCTTTGAAGTGATAAGGGTAGAAATCACATATACATTTTCTCTTTCAATTTCAAAAGTTAAAGTTCTGCGTGATGCTTAATATTACAGAAGGTTTTAAAACAAATTATTGCCAAACTGCAAGGCAGAGATTCTGAAAGGGACAATGTTTAACCTTAGAGAATTTGCTCTGAATTTAAGTTGCAAACCTCAGAAGGAAAGACTCCTACACATACATACCATGTTTTGTCTGATCATTTGTGTTAATCGTATATAGAGAAGTACTAGAATGGAGGGAAGGAGGAAGGGAAGAAGGAAGAAAGGAAAGAAGAAGAAAGAGAAAGAAGAGATGGGAAGGGGGAAATATAAGGAAGGAATAGAAGGAAAATGAGAGAAAAAATGGGATGGAAGAAGGAAGAAATGACAATTAATGTCTAATTGGTCAGAAAGGTTATTTGCTCACCTCTCTTTGGGAGAGCAGGCAAGCTCCTATCGCTTCCCATGGATTCCCAGGGCCACTCAGAGCCTTGGATCCTATCCAAGGTAATACTGGCTTAATGTTTCTATGCAGTAATCTTCTAGCAACAGAGAAGTTGTTTGTGAATCTCCACACTTTTGAGAAGAAAAGTTACAATTTATAGTTCCACAAGAAAAATGCCATGGGAGTCAACAAGAAAATGCCATGGGATTCAACAAGTTTATTCTCCCCTCTCTGTCTACCAAATATTGTTCTGCTATAAAATGCAAAGCACCAGTCATATTAAACCCTGGAGTTAGATGGTCAATATTCTGCCATTTTTGTGCTTTTTTCCCTATATACATAACCTAGTTTTAATCTACACTCACAGAGTGGAATTTAATTAAGCAAAATCTTTATTTGTATGTGTTGTGGTAATAAGGTTATAAGCCCAATTTCCATAAACCAGGCAAGAAAATGCATCTTGAACTTGGTCATTAGTCATCCTATTATGCAGAGCTGTCACGTAAGTAGTGGTTAGGTAGAATTTTTCCCCTTTGTGCTCATAACATGACCCTGTAATTCTGCCTGGAGTATGTTTCTGCCATTGCGTAGACAGTGAGGACATCTACGTTTCTTCATGGAAGACTATTTGCTCTGCCAATAAGTTCCATTTCTGCATCTCCCCAGAAAAAGCCGGATGGAGAGCCTGCAGACCTGCCTGTGATGGTTATCAGGGTGGACAGGAGTAGATTTGCTGAGAGATCGCTGACTTTTCCATTCCTATTTTCCAGCCTCACTGCTTCACTGAATTCCTCTTAGAGGCCTTCCTTGGGCTGCCTGGACTTTGAAAAGTCAGTGGATATTAATATGTTTGGCTCTATTTTTCTGGCAAAGTTGACTTTCTAAGCTCAATTCCAAAAGAAACTTTTTTTTTTTCTTCCTTGCTTTTTGGCAGTCTGTAAATAGGTTAAATCAACTCATACATTTTTTAGAAGTCAATGTTCAACTGATATAGTGAGCTCTGAGAATTGGCTGATTTTTAGAGCTGTAGTGAAATACACACTGACACTTTGATTCAAAAAGATACTTTTTTACATTTTAAGAAAATGCTTTTAAAATAAATTTGAAGTATATTATTCAACTATGCTACTTTAGCTTTTGGCTATATTACTTTAATGAGAAATAAAATTTAAGTGTCTCACTGAAGTGGAAAACTAATTTTCAATGGGAATGAAAAGAGTACAAGAATCTAACTGGAGAAACATGCAAATTCTATAAACATCAATAATTGCGAATAATACAAATTTTTTTTCTTTTTATTACTAAAAAGGAATCCATACAATATTTTCAAAAGCATCGGCATTTCCCCTTCCCATCTATCATTCAGCAGAATCTATTCCTTTCCTCTCAATAGCTATTTTCTATGCACTCTCTGGGTTCTTGATGCCAATCTTTGTAAAGCAGAAGCAATTGTATCTTTAATCTGGTTGAGTATTAATAGGGCCTTTTCTTGGAGCAGGGCAGAAAATGCAGAAACTGTGAATGGTGAACAGGTTTTAGCTCTGCAGGCACAATCACAGATAGAACAGAAAATCACATGGAGACACAGTCAAACACACAACTAACCATCTTCTCACAGATTCAGATATAAAACCACTGTAAGCCTTGGGTCAAAGAGGTCAGAAGGTGTTGTTTATTTCAACTTTTTCATTTGGGGAAAAAAGGGGAGATAAATAAACAACAACCCCCCAAAGGCACACAGCTCAACATTTACTTTGCCTTGCTCACATACAAAGAATCTAGAGCATTCTTTCACTCTAATGTGTTTTCTTATAGCAATTTCCTGACTTGACTTGGAACGTTTTCCCCACCCTCAACCCCAAATCCCATTTCATCTGTCTTTCCTTTTTCAACTTTTTAAAGATTATGTCAGAATAAATAATGGTTCTTTAAAAAAAAAAAAAAAAACTTATTCCTCTTCTCACTGAAATTGTGTATCATCTTTTGACCAACAATCTTCCCATTTCCCCACCTCTCAGCCACTGGTAACCACCATTCTACTCTCTGCTTCTATAAGTTTGATTGTATTAGATTCCACATACAAATGACATCCTGCAGTATTTGTCTTCCTATGCCTGGCTTATTTCACTTAAAATCATGTTCTTGAGGTTCATCCATGTTGTTGAAGTACCACCTAATATCAGACCATAAGAATGAATAAAAATAGGCAGATGAGGTATGGCAAGAAGGGAGCCCAACTAAAACTTTCAGAAATACAGACAAGACTGATTTGCTTCACCCTAAATCCTTTAATTTGCTGCTTGTCTACATAGGTTCACTCTGCAATTTGCTAACCCTCCATTGTTACCAGTGGGGTCAATTCAATGCCTTTTATTCCCTAAGACCCAGATACTAATCAGTACCCAATGAAAATGTAGTAGATGCATGAGCAAATGAGCAATTCATCTGCAAGAAGTCTGGATACATTGAAGTACCTTCATATGTTAGCTCACCACACGCATTTTTCTGGTCCATTGAAGTAACAGGGAAAATGTTGCGAATAAAATTTAAATATCATTTTAAATAAACATCAAAATTAATGACGCAGACCCTCATCTAAGAATTACTACTCTCATCAAAAGAAAAGAACAAAATGCAAATCTGGGCGTGATGGCCCTCACTTGTAAGCTTGTAATCCCAGTACTTGAGAGGCTGAGACAGGAGGATGGCAGGTTCAAAGCCAGCCTCCGCAACTTAGAGAGACTCTCAGCAACCTAGCAAGACACTATTTCCAAATAAGAAATACAAAAGGGCTGAAGGTATTGCTTGGAGGTAGAATGCGTCTGGGTCCAATCCTCAGTATAAAAAAGAAATAAAAATTCCACAACTAAAATACAGCCCTATATATCACATGATAGCACCATAAAGGAAGAATGTTAAATAATTCAAGCACCATTAGGAAAAAACACCCCAGTAAAGAGTAGTCATTGAAACTATGTATGTAAGGGATTTCTTTCCCTTTAAGCATATGTTTCCTTGTTTAAAACATCCACACATTCTCAAAGATATTAGTCTTATTCACATAGTTCAACATTCCAATGCAAAACTTAACTTATCAATATAAGGCATCTGCTTTCTACATATGCCAGTATTTTTAGAAGTTGTTCAAATATCAGAATTTAATGATATCTAAGCTTGCCATAGGTTTAAGATATAAAAAAAGCCAGTGACATGCAACCTAATCTCTAAAAGATCTTGGATTTCAATAGTAATAACTACATTAGTAATAATATGCATTCACATCTAATATAGTTTACTCTAGGTTAACCATACAGCAAACATTATTTCTAATATTCACAACCTACAATAAAGTCACAGTTATCACCAAATGTATTTTCTCAGACCTTCAAACCTTGGCCCATATATACCAATAATCATGATGAAAAATGGCAAAATTTTCTGGAAGGTACTATAAACTATGTTTCAAAAATCTTCAAATATGCATTCCCTTCATATAGAAGTTATAAAAATAGGAACTTAATCTACAAAAAAATATAAAATAGGAACTAATCTAGAAATAAAATTTAGGACAAATTCTAAGTTTTTTCCTAAAAGTAAGATTATCCTAAGTTACTCCTAAAAGAAGTTTTATAACAGCAAAATATTGAAAACAATCATAAATGCCCAACTCCATCCATGGAAAATATATCATATGTACATATTATATTATATATATTAAACTGTAGCAACATTTATGAGTACTTACATCATAGTCTCAGTGTACAATTAAATGAAAAAGCATGTCACAAAATAGAGCAGACACAATCCTAATGCATGTATGTGTGTACACACACATTCACAGAGGACCTGGAAGTACACTCATCAAGGTTTAATGGTGGCTATCTCTAGGAAGTAGGGTTGTGAATAGCTCTCTTTTTCTCCTTTTCATTAATTTTAATTTTTACTTTGTTTTTTCACAGTAAATATTTGTGTTTACTTCTTAAAATTTCTTTTAATTTAACTACAGATTTAGCTTTTAAACAATTTACTCATACTCCAAACAGGGAAGCCCACAATTTAGGTTGGCTGCATCAGGTGGGGATGCTTTAGCCATCTTGTCTTAATAAAATGGCCCTTGTTATTCTATTGCAACATAGTCTATCCCTGCAAACTCATAATGTGTTTTTTTTTAATGAGCTCAAAATGTTTATACCTTGAAAAAGTATAATATTTTTCCCATTTTTTCTTGGTTCCCCTCTTTCTTATATTTATAATTCATTTGATGAGATTTGAGGTGACCAACTCAGATCACAGTACTCCAAAGCCCCCCCACACACACACACACATACTCATACTCACATGAGCTATTTATAATCACAATTTTTCCACACATTATTTAATAAAGCCATTTCTTATTAAATTTCTGAATCAGTTTATAATATCTACTAGTTTTCAAGGGAATATTTTGGCACCTAAAAAACTAGCATTTTCTAATTTCTTATTCATCTATAATTGTCATCTTCCACTCAAAAGAAATACATGATATTCTCATGTACCCACTTGTAAGTCTATTTTAGGAGCAAACTTTTCAAGAAACAAAAACTTTCATAGATGTCTGTTCCATCATCTTTTTAGTGTAGTGGATTATGTTTTCCAGAAAATGAAAACTAATGGAAGTCAAAGAAAGATCAGAGGGCTTGGCTGTAACTCAGAGGTAGAGTGCTTGCCTAGCCTGCGTGAGGCCCTATATTCCATCCCCAGCACTACAAAAGAAAAAATAGAGAGAAAGAAAATGGAAAAAAACAGGAACAGTATCACCATAACACTATACGCTTGCAAGCAGAGTTTCACTATCAAGTATTTCAAATACAAGTATTTGTATTTTCAATCAAAACATTTGGAAAGTGTTCTCTCCCCTGGTTCACAATTGAAATCCTTCCCAAACACTACCATAGTGAGAGAGGCATCTTTTATCTGTTTTCAGTTAGAATAATCAACCTCACTATTAAAATCTCGATTATTTTTTATCAGACCATATATTTGCCTAAGACTGAGGAAAATTATAGCCATATACTAAAATAACAACTGGAAAAAAATGTAGGTATGTGCATACAAGAATTTTGCACAACATGGTAGTAAAGAACGTGGCCTCTGAGTCAGATAAAACTGGGTTCACAATCCTTAATTGTCCACGTTCTAGCAGTGTCAACTTGGGCTAGGCACTTAACCCTTGAAAAACCTCAGTACCTGAATGGGTAGAAAGGGCTACAAATTGACCTACCCCACAAGGTAATCCTGAAGATTAAATGAACTGATCTGTCTATGTAAAATAGCTGGCCGAATACCTGACACATAGTAAGCACTCAGTAGGTGCACGTCATCCTTTTTCCAAGACACTCCCATTTATTGGAAGGGCTCGTTACTATGAATAGATTGGATGGGATGTAGCTCCTGAGACATGGACAAGATGGCAATTTCTGCGCTTTTTGGTGGTAAAGAAAAGTGCTGTCCTGCTTTCAGGTATACCCATCTGACCTTGAAAGTGTTTTCCAGATTCTAGTGAAAGTCACAGGAGCAGTCACAAGAGGAATGTGGCCCTTAAATACTTATGACAGACCACAGATATGGGGCAGTTAACTTATCAAAAGGAAATGGCTCTGGTTTTCTTTGCAGGCCTCAGATCCAGGACCTGTGAAGTTGAGTCACCAGTTTGCTATCTGACCCCAGGCTAGCCACTTAGCCTCTCCCTGACCCCATTTCCTTACTTAAAATCAACTCACAGGTCCCTTCAAGTCATTATCTCTCCCCACAACAATGGGTGGTGACTAAGGTGTCCTGTGGATTTCGAAAATTAATTATTTGGCGAGTTGAGCTGATAAAATAGAACTGTGGAAGGTATGGAAGTGAGTAAGTCCAGCTTTGCTTTTTGGGTGTTTTTTGGTATTATTTTAAGAACTCTCTTCCTGGAATAAAATCACCAACCCAGACAATAAGCTTTGTCCTACAGGATGACCCTAACTCCTAATGGAGATTTCTCATGCTGGTATTTCTGGGAGTGACAGAATGGAAAAGAACAGAAGCCCCTTTGTCAAAGGCTGTCGAGAGCAAAATAAATTTCAGTTATTTAAAGGGCTTCAGGACAAGCTGGGCAGTGTCATTTGTTAGACCAGGAGCTTGGATGCTTGGGTTTTACACTTGGCCACTGTCTCTCTACTTGGCCTAAGACAATTCACAGAATTATGCATAGCCAGATTATTCCCCTGAACTAACAAGCTATCCATTTATAAGAAATAATCCAATTTATAAGAAATAATTTGCCATGTGTGGTGGCGCAGGCCTGTAATCCCAAGACTTGGAAGGCTGAGAAAAGAGGATCACAGGTTCATGGCCAGCCTCAGCAACTTAGCGAGGGCCTGTTGCAAAATAAAAAACAAAAAGGGCTGGGGGTATAGCTCAGGGATAGACTGCATCTGGCTGCTATCCCCAGTATCACATAAACAAAAAAGACACGTACCCACAAATACCAAATTTCTTGCCACCTGAAATCTATTGTGAACACCTTGAATCCAGAGCTGCTCTATGCTTCTCCTCCTTCACACAGTGCCTTGCTCCATAAATGCTGACAACAAAAGAGGTCAGGAGGGAAAACAAGTGTCTAAAGTGCCAAGTCTCAAGTCTTCAGTGCCTGAAGTCTTTCCCATTTGTCAGATATATTTTAAACTTCAACTATTCTTAATTTTAAAAAATCTTTATGAAATACTCTCTATCATTTCCTGCCTCCTTGCTGACTTCAAGTCAGCAACATCACCATTAATCAATCTAATAGCCTGTAATGCCATTTGTCCTCATCCTCACTTGCAACCACAGCAGCCCTTTCTGCTTCTAATTTTGTCTTATTAAGCTACTGAGAAATCAAATTAACAAGATGCATTAAGTTAGAGTTCGGTTTGGCTGTGAGCAAAGACACCCAGCTGTAATAGCTCAATGTAAATAACGTATGTATTTGTTTGTGCAAAGGGAGCATGGAGGTAAACAATCTAGGAGACAGCAGAGGCACTTATGTCTTTGCCACTGTGGGCACTGTGAAGCCTGACTCTGAGGTCTGGGCATGAGGTCATGCTGGAGGAGGACCAAGAACAAAGGAACAAGGAAAGAGAAACACACCCTGACCACTGCCCTTTCCCGAGATGTCCTGGCCACTAGTACACCAGCTAGAGGCTCACACGACTACTCCTATACCCCCTCTTCCTTGCCCCATGAAAAGCCCCTAGCCTCTGAGGAGGTGGGCTCCTGACTCTTGTGGGCTCTCTCCCCAATCAGATGCTTCCTTCCAGGTTTTATTCCTAAATAAAGCCTGTTTCCTGCCGTTTGGCCATGTTTCTTAGCCCCCGTCACATAACCCAACATCCATATGTTGATTTTTTTTTCATGATGGATGAGAAGGCTGCTGGAGGCAGCAGAAACAAGTCAGAATAACAAAAACCTCCTCTAGTTCTTTTGCACCACTGTCTGAAAAGTCCTACCAACACTTCTATGTGTCTTATGGGCCAAAACTGAGCTGTATGACCTCACCTGCTAAAATGGACACTGGGAAATATACTGTCACCCTATAGCTGATAGAGGAATTGTCACTCCAAATAAAGTCTGACTTCCATTACTAAGGGTAAGGAAAAAAATAGGGATTGGGATAGGCCAATGGTTCTCTAAGCATTATTATCCCCTAGACCAGCCTCACCTGAGAACTTGTTATATATGCAAATTACCAAGCCCCAGCCCAGACATAAAATTTGAGAATCACAGGATAGACTGTAACTTACTCTTCCTCCACACTAAGCTGTTATTAGTTTTGTATAATATGAAGATTAACGGGTTTTGTAGGAACACGTGCAGAGTACAGTGTTAAAGTTTAGATCACTGACTTTAGCACATATATTTCAGACTCCAAAGACTTCTGTTTATTTATTACTTGTTATTGTTCATTGTTTATTTACTATTCCTTGTCCTCAAAATATAGAGATTGCCAGAAGTTTGAACTTATAAGCAGCAAAATGACTAAATTGTCAGGAATGAAGTATTAAAAAGTAGGGTATTCTCACTGGGCAGCAGGGCTACATGACATCTGGGGAGTAAGCAAGATCGTCCTCTATCTGTTCTAAAGTCCTACTTTGCAACCTCCTAAAGCCCAAGCCTTCTTTTAAAAACATAAAAGTTATATGCCTTCCTTTACCATTATATTAGAACATTGAATTTGACCTTGCTATTAGAAATGAGTCAAACGATAATACTTTTAGAATATACTTTTCAAAATACACACACACACACACACACACACACACACACACACACACACACACACACCAGCGGTGACTCTGAGCTCTGAGTTCACCTGTGCCACCTTACCACCACCTGCTTTGAAGATCACAGTTCAAAGGCAGGGGCTTATAATAAGCAAAGGGATGAATGCAAACTGTTGGTAGATGGTTTCACTGAGGTTCTGGAAGATGGAGAAGATGAATGGGCTGATATCTTTCCATCCAGATCTGGCTATTTGACCTGCTGGTTCTCTGTCACCAAATTGTAAACAGGAGAACTGACCCAAATTAACTAGTGTTTTATTGATTTAGAACAACTAAAAGAGACATTAAGGCTAATGAACCAGCACAGAACAGATAATGCATTGAAGCCAAATGCAAGGAGATGGTGTCGTTAATGAAGAAGAGAGTTCTGGGGATGCACAGTTAGAGATTCCAATTATGCTTAGACAGTTCCTTGCACTTCTGTGACCCTGTAACTTTGGTGAATGAATGAATAGACTCGATACGCTGGTGAGCAGAGACCAGATGATGAGACAGATGATGAGAAGGGAAAATGAGCTACTTTGGTGGTTTTCAGTCTGCAAATAGAAGATTCCAGAGGGAGATGTCATTGGAAATGAGTACAGTTCCTCCTTGTGTGCAGTGGGAACTCTACTATAGATTAAGTAAAGAAAGCCAGTCACAGAAAGTGAAGGGTCAAATGTTTTCTCTCATATGTGGAAGCTAAGGAGTAATCAGGATACATAAGGAACTTTAGATAATGGAGGAGAAACCCCTGTGGAATGAGGGAAATGATCTAGGAGAAGGAGAGGGGGAGAGAGAGAATTGATAAAGGAAACACTTCTGCAGACATTATTCCATATGTGAGAATATCAATGCCAATCTCAATATCATATATTGGGAAGGGGGAGTGGGAAAGGAGCCCGGGGAAAACTCACTAAGCGCTGTGTGCATGTTTGTCACTATCACTTGAACTACATTATTGTGTGAAACTGTAATGTACCAATAAAAGTATTTTTAAAAAGAAAAGTACAACCATTATCACAAAGGGATGGTAAGAAGCACCAGAATATACTCCCAAAAGTCCACAATGCTACCACAAGGAAATCTCGCAAAAGAAAATCTTCCTCAAAAGGAACATTTATATACAAGTGGTGGGAATATAAATTAATACCCCCACTATGGAAATTGGTATGGAGGTTCCTCACAAAATTAAAAATAGAGCCACCATATGATCCGGCTATACCTCTCCTTGGTATATACCTGAAGGAATTAAACTCAGCATGCCATCCAGATACCTGCACACCCAAGTATATCATGGCAGAGTCAACAATAACCAAGTTATGGAATCAGCCTAGGTGTCTGAAAATGGATGAATGGATAAAGAAAATGTGATATATATATAGACAGATAGATATATAGATAGATAATAGCATTTTATTCAGCTATAAAGAATAAAATTATGTCATTCGCAGAAAAGAAAAATGGATGAACTGGAGATTATGTTAAGTGAAATAACCAGATTCAGAAAGACATGGTTTCTCTCTTCTATGGAATTTACAAAGAGGGGCAGGGAAATATGACAAAAAAGTGGAAGGGAGATGTTTTGAGAAGGGAAAGAGAGTCAGGGGTAGGGGGATGGATATGATCAAAGCATGTTATATGTATGTATGAATATGCCACAATGAAACCTATTTTTTTATAATTAATATTTGCTGATAAAAGAAAGAGGAAGGGAGGAAGGAAGGAAGGAAGGAATTTCTTCCCAATCTCCCAGGCAGATAGTCAGGATCTGACAGGAAGGGGACGGCTTCCAGATTCTAGCTCTGGGGGCATATCCCATGCATAATGCTTTCCAAAGGTTTTTATCATGTAGCCCTTTAAGACAAAAAAGAGAGATTTCCAGACCCTAGAAGTTTTGCCAGCATGTTCCAAAGCAGTGCCCAAACTTAAGGTTGACATTTCTTTAAAGTTTTCTTCTTAAATATACATGCAATTTGTATTAGATTCCATACATGGTGTCTGTTTTCATTTTCTAATATTCACCCACATTGAAACATGCTTGCCTTGTGCTCTATCTTCCCACGTCTTCCATCTCTCCTAGAATCCAGGAAGCACAGTGGGAAAACTGAAAATTGGACCTACAAATAATGCAAGGGGTTTTCTGTGCTTAATGCTGCTTAAATGTCTTCGTATGTCATTTAGATCATTGAAAATGGAATTAAAAAATAGTCATCTCTTGAGTGTTTCTAAATTATATTCTTCCGACACACTTAGCTGGGCTTCTGCTCACTTCAGAAGCTGAGGGTGGAAATAGTGAAGATTGGAATCTTACAGAGGACAGTTTTCACCAACACAAAGGAAATGAAAAGAAGAGATCTTATCAAACAGCTTCCCTGAAAGATCATTGACTTGGGACTAGAACTGTGTCAAACACAAGGAATGGGACAGCTTCTTTTAAGGGAAAATTACCCTGTGATTCTAAGCAGAAGTTCAGACCCCTTAACTCAGGGGCATTCTACCTCCGAGCTACACCCCCAGCCCTATTTTTTATTCTTTATTTTGAAACCGAGTCTCACTAAGTTGCGGAGTGCCTCACTAGGTAGCTGAGGCTGGTCGCGAACCCGGATCCTCCGGTCTCAGCCTCCCGAATGCTGGGATTACAAGCGTGCGCCACCACGCCCGGCTACCCCTTCACTTTTGACTTAAGTGGCTTTTATCATAATCCTATGAAATATAAATAATAAAAACCAGAAAACTTGGTGTTAACTACTATTCCTGTTGGTATCCATCTATAGTTACACAACCCAAAACTACATATTGGATATAATTTACATATTAGATAAATCAAAGCCAATAATTTATGATTAACAACTTCAAATAATGTGACCAGTAGTATTTTACAGAAAATAGATCTCTTAATGTGAATAAGATTCTATTTATTACCACCAGGTATTTTTTAAAAGCATAAACATATACTTGAGCACAGAAACTATAGGATGTTACTCAGTTTTAGTCATCAAGCTGACCAAGAAGAGGCTTAAAAACTTTTTGTTATCATCAAAGCGAATTGAAAAATTTTAGATTACCATAGAAAATATATACTTCGAAGAGTACATCCAGAGACTACCACTCCCCTGCCCCAGTTTTGGATGCATTGATCTTGTGGCAGGATTAAAGAAATATAAATACAACAAGAGTTCCTTTCATGCTGTTTTGGTCTATATTTTTGCCTGTCTCCACAGAATGTGCCAGAATGTTCCAAACATTCTAAATAGAATTGAACATTCCAAAACAGAATGTTCCAGAAGGAAATATTTGTTCTGGTTCATCTTTGCATATCTAGCTCCTGCAGTGTGTGGCACCCAGAAGGCACTAACAATATACTGAATGAATGAAATTCACTGATTCTACAGTTACAGTCTTGATACCAATTGAAAGAGTAAGAAAAGCTAGCCTAAAAATTAAGAGAAGGTGCACAATGATCAAAACTTCGAGCATTCTCAGCAGAGGCTTGTCTCTTTTCTGGGAGGACAACCTGTCACTAGCTCATCACAGCAACTATTGGGACATAGGGAAGGTCTAGGAGATGACAGCACTTAATTGTGTTGCCAGAAGCATTGGAAGACCCTGTGGCCCTGAAGACAGAGGTTGCCAGTAATTTGGGTTGGTTTATACTTTATTTTCTTAAAAGGTTCTTTCTAAACCCATGGAGATAGGTATGCTTGCCAAATAATTTTCAGTTTGTGTGAATAATAAACTGTAAAGAGAGATAAATCAATCATTTAACTAATATTTAAGGTATTAATATATAATTATGGAATATGATTATCACATGGGCTTATGATATGAGTTTCATTTTCCTACTAATTGGAGAGGACCTAGGAAAGGTACTAATTAACCTGGACAGGTGAACGTCTTTCTTTTTTTGTCAAAACTTCTTGCACGCAAAATTAATCCTACATTTGTCTAGATTTGACTTACAAAAATCAGCAAGTACAATTTAAAAAAAAAACTCTTTTTAAGTGAGGTAAAAAAAAAAGTAAGTTTTGTGTATTTAAAAAATTAGAATTCAATGTGTATTTTGCAGTCTTTTCCTCCATCTCCTAAGCTAAATAGCTATCTATTCTCCATGCAAAGGTCTAACAACTGCCAACAATTCTTGTTGTATCCATCCTAAGGGACAGGTGTGACAAGAGAGAATGATCATAAAGTCTGATAAGAATGGAAGAAATTACATAAAAATACTCTCCTTCTCTGTGTAACTTAAACTACAAAAGAGAATTTGTTTTAACTAAAAGCTTTTCATATTGAGAGTTATTGACTTAAATATTACTTTCATGTTAGCTTTCCCAAAGTCACCTCTTTGTCCTCATAAAATGTGACCTAATTACAGTGGTGGATGCCTGAGACAGAAACTCAGAGATCCTGGAGGAGCTCTATTATCTATAATTTTCTTGTTGGATCGCTACTTGTTCAACCAATTGAAAATTGTTTGGGGTGCTTACTATATGACTAACATGTTCTTATCTGTATTTTCCCTGATTCTGAAATTTTGCTTTAACTTTTCAGTATAGTATGACTTGCAAATTTCCTCAGATACTTGGATGAATAATATAGAGGATGGATGGATAGACGGATGGGGATGGGCCCATGAATAGAAAAACGGGCAGATAGATGACCGGGCAGATGAATATGCAAGGAAAGAAAGAAAATGTATCTAGCACACAAAATAGTAAAGACTATAAGGCAACATGAAAAAATAAAAATTGTGTAGTATAGATTCTGGTGCTGCAAGAATCCAGGAGAGTTGATAATAGACTGACAAGAAAATATTTCAGGTTTTACATCTCATATAACCCAAGACTCCTTTACCACATCAATCAGGATTTTCTTTTCTATATCAGGCCAACCATCATTGCTGAAGAAAAATCACAGGGCTTCTCGCTTCCCTCCCTCTCAGTGAATTTTCAAACTTTGACCACTTTCTTCCAGCCCTCTCTTCTTCCCCTTCACTCTCAGGAGATTGTACCTCCTACTTCACAGAGAAATTTGTAGAAATCAGATATGAATTTCATCAATCTCTTTGGTTGTCAATCCAATGAATATATATTTTGATATTTGACTTTTATGACCTCTCTGAAGCCTTTGACACTGGCCACTACTTTTTCGTGTAGTGATGATGTTCCTTACAACTAAGTTCTGGCACTTCCTACTCAGAGCCTTTCATAAATTCTTCAATTCATATTTGCTGTTTATGTTAGTCAACAATTGTTATAATAATGTTGTATAACCAATGGTCCCAAGACTCAGGGGTCTATAATAATGAGCATTTATTCTCACACTTTCAAGTCCATAAGCACACTCTAGTTCAACCAAACAAGGGTGAACTCACCTTCAGACGGTGCATCACCTGGACTAGACTCCAGGTTGCAAGCTGAGCTGGGATCTGCTCTACCTGTTTTTATTCTGGGCCCAGCCTCACGGAACAGCAGTCATTGGAGACATATTTCTTTCACAGTAAATCATTCGATTTACATAAGAGGGGAGGCCAAATGCCCAAGCACATTTCAAGCCTCTGCTCACTAACATTCCCGTAGCCAAAGTCAGTCACCTGGGCCAGCCCAATGTCACAGTACAGATGTACAACATAACAGGAAGCCAGCACAAGAGTGGGGATATCTAACTCAACTACCAGGAAGTAAAGAAGTTGGTATCACGATTCAATTTTCTTTTCCAGGATTCTTTCTTCAGATTTTTCCCCCTCTTAACTCTTTCTTCTTTCTTGTCTATATTATATAGTAATCTCAAACTCACATAGCTTCCATCCAGGTTTTTCTGCTGATCTCCAGACCTGTATAACCAGTTGTCAAATCTCTAGTTAGAAGTTCCATAGGCACCTGAAATGCAAGATAAAATTAAAAAAAAAAATGTAAGGCACTGCATATCTTATCTCCCCATAGATAAAGAGATAAAGAGCCCAAACATGTGACTCTCATCCACTTACTACTTAGTGAGGGGTTATTATGTGCCAAGCACCATTCTAGGGACAAGAAATAGATTGATAGAAAAAAGTTTAAAATATTTTAACCCTAATAATTTTTTTTCTCTCTCTCTGTCTCATCATCTTTCTTCCTGTGCATATGAAATAATATTAACATCTATTTCCTTTTTCCTAAAATGTTTTTGACAACTTCTTGAAAATCCTCATGTAGTTTATATTTCAAATGTTTATTAAATAAATCTGAATTTCTATACATCTGTCAGGGTTACATAGTCATCACTATATCACTGCAAATAATGCAAAGGGATTTATTATAGATGGTATGCATTGTGGAAGCTGTCTATGCAGGCTGAAGGAGGAGTCTATACAGGCTGTCATCTCTGGGACTAGGGCTGATCCACTATGTTTAATTCACTATACTTCATCCAGACTGACAGCTAGAAGAGACAGCTGAATATGGATGAGAACAAAAGATGAGCTGTCTCTCACCATCTCAACTCTAAAGCCCTGGATGACCTACTGGTTCCTTTTCCCACAGAGCTAGACATCCACAGGGCTTAGCATTGGGAAAAGCTGATGGAGGAGATCTGGTGAGAGCTGAAGGAGCCACAGGTCTGGAAATTGCCCTATGCCCATGAGGTGACCTAGCAAACTGCAAGGACTTGAAAAAGTTGCCACAGTGTCCCATTCCTAGCACCTACCTTCAAAATGTAATATGGCTGCAACTTCGTTTTGACTCTCTAAATATTGGGCCTATATTAACCCAAACCACACAAGGAAGAGAATTCTGGTAAATCCCTCTAATTTAGATATTGAACGTTCCGCAAAGGTCTATGTCTTCAAGGCCATCCCCAGGATGATGATGTTGGGAGGTGCTGTGGACCTCTAAGATATGGGGGCCTAGTGGGCACACCTTCAAAGGGACTTGTGAGATCCTGGTCTCGTCCTCTCAGCTTCCTGGTTTATGATGTGACTGTTGACTCCAGCAACACACCCCTGTCATTACTATCCACTCCATGAGACAATGCAGACAAGGGGTGGCCTTTGCCAAGCTTGCACTATGTTATTACTATGCTATTTGGACATTGATGCTCAAAAACTATTAGATAAAACCTCTCTCCCTCTCTGTCTCTCTCTCTCTGTCTCTCCCCCCACCCCCGCACATGTGCAGGGCCTTACACATGCCAGGCAAGCTCTCCACCACTGAGATACATCTCCATCCCAAACTCTTTCTCTTTATAAAGTTAATTTCTCTGTAGTAATATGAAATCGACTAGTTCAGAAATATAATTCCATATGTAAACTTTATGTGTAGAATTTGGAAAACTCTAGAGCTCAGAGAATTTACCCAGAAATCAAAATGCACCAGAGACAGAATTGACCAGAAGACAAAAATAAGTATAACAATTTACCATAGTAAACAGTTTGATGTAACTTCAGAGGCTTATCTTTTAGAAAAATGCAATTAATGATGTATTTGCCTGGCAGAGAACTTACAAAGATTTTATGAAACCTGATTAAAAGATGCTAGTAAATCAGTATGCAAATCCTAAAGTATTAAATCTCCTTAATTATTTGTGGAAGAGATATTACATAGAGACAAGACAATTCATTCTTTAAATGTACAATGACTTCAGGCCACACAGGAGTTATTTTAAAATGTTCTCTCCAGGAGTGACTTATTGGTGACCTAAAAAAATAATAAAATAAAATGAATGCACCAATGCTTTGACTAACTTGCAAGCAGGTAAGCATCTGGCTCATTGCTTTTACTATAGTGTTCACACATATTCTGAAGAAAGTGCCAATCACTTGACTATCTGGGAACCATTGACCTAATTTAAAACAGATGCTCCATCTCAATAATGGAGAGAAGGCTCTGTTTGGAGAACTGCTGAAGGGGACAGGCAACATTGCCACTGGCAGGCCCTGAGGCAGAGCCCAGGGGCACAACACCTGCTGGGCAAGGTTTTAAAGCAGAAGTTGACCTGCAGTGCATCCTGACAGTCACTTTATTTACCTTTCTTTCCCTTTTGCCCTCTCTCCTATCACCTATTCATCATTCCCCCTGGTTCTAAGGAAAGAATCTAATAAACTAATTCACACTAAGGTGTAAAAACCTGATAAGACAGCTAGGGGATATTAACAAGGCCATAAACTAAGAAAAAAACATCCTAGCAATGAGATTAGAGGTAATCCTGAGCCAATAAGGGAGGAAATAACCTGTCCAGAGTCCCTCAAATTGATCTGCCTACTCATGGAGAGTTTGCTTTATCCCCTGTTTGTTATGGAAGACTCACAGATGGTAAGAATGGGGATTGTTCTTCAACAGTGTGAGTGCTTCCCCATGGACTCCAGATGCGGAGCGGGCAGGGGACCTTCTGCCCACAATCTGAGTTTGCTTCTCCTGAACAATTTAGGTGTTTTGACTTATAATAGGCCAATACTATCCCTTCCTGTACATTGCTTTTTGTTGTTGTTCTTGTTGTGTTGCTGTTGTTGTCATCATACTGGGAATTAAGCCCAGGGACATTCTACCTCTGAGATACACCCCTAGCCCTATTTTATTTTTTATTTTGAAACAGGGTCTTGCTAAGTTGTGGAGGAGCTCACTAAGTTGCTGAGTCTGGCCTTAAACCTGCGATCCTCTTGTCTCAGCCCCCTAAGTATTGGGATCACCGGTGTGTGCCACCACATCTAATGTATACTGCTTTTTCTACTGACTAAAACTCATAAGCATTTTGCTCAAAATATCTTTCTCAACTTTTCTCTCTTTCTTTCTCTCAGTACTGAAAAATCTCTACGAGGCTAAATGGTAAGATAGATAATTGGTATGTAGGTAATCCCAGTACTTAGAAGGCTGAGACTACCAGAGGATCTGGTTCCTAGCCAGCCTCAGCTACTTAGTGAGGCCCTCTGCAACTTAGTGAGACCCTGTTTCAAAATACAGAATTTAAAAAAAAATAGGACTGGGTTGTAGCTCAGAGGTAGAATGCCCCTGGGTTCAATCCTCAGTACCGAAAAAAAAAAAAAAAAGAAAGAAAGAAATTTTAGCTGGGCGTGGTGGTGCACACTTGTAATCCTAGTACTTGGGAGGCTGAGACGGGAGAATCGGGTTTGAGGCCAGCCTCAGCTACTTAGTGAGGCCCTCTGCAACTTAGTGAGACCCTGTTTCAAAAGATAGAATAAAAAAAAAAATAGGGCTGCAAGTGTAGCTCAGAGGTAGAATGCCCCTGAGTTCAATTCCCAGTACCACATACACACACACACACACACACACACACACACACACACACCCAAAAAAAAAAAAAAAAAACTATACCTATAAAGGAATTTTCAAACAAGAGAACAAAAGGAAATGAAATACAGAGTAGCCTGGAGAGATTACCTTTACTGATAACAGTCAGGCTTTCAAACCAAGTCTCAGGTTTACATACTACATACAACTAAACTTCTAGCTCTCAAGATTCCCTAATAGTCTGTCCCTGAAAGGCTACTGCCCTGTCATCTACCCTTCCCTACTGTGCCACCCCTCCTCATCCCTAGCTCTAAAGCAGCTTAGATGCATTTTAATGCCAAGAGAGCACTGCATGGGGGCCCCAATTTCCTGGAGCCAAGGGCAAAAATAAGGCTATGAAATTGTTTGCAAGAACTAAAAATAACTCATCTGGCAAAACTAAGCTTCACTTTGAGAGAGACAACATAGCACAGAAAAGAAAAATCTAACCATCCAGCCCCCCCATAAATGACCTCCCCACTTTGCCCAGTAGTGCACTTCCTCCCAGTGAGAACATCTCCCCCAAGGCAGTGACAGTCATTCAGTCATTCCACTTTTTATCTTTCACCCACATCATCTTTTAAAATGTCTAACTAAATAGACAAAGACTAGTGTCAATGAGAGAAGTACTTTTAATGTAATTAATATGACTTCAGAAACCACAGCCAGGAAACAAATAACATCAGTGGATGTTTTTTCTTTTAGAATGACCAAATTTTACTCATCACAAAATCCTCTGTTGTAAGCATCATGTCCCAAAGGATTGCAAAACAAAAGCTAGATTCACCGGCTTCCCCCTTGCTCAACAAGACTCATCCTGTCCCTTAGGGAACCTAAAACGAGGAAGCCTGGGCTTCCTGGATCTGGATGGTCCAGATCCCCCTGCACCATCTAGGGCACTGAATCAAGCCACTTGGATGGAGGGCCAACATTTGGATGTGTGTTAATCAACACCAACCTCGGTGTTTCCCTGCAGTAGGCACAGAACCAATAGGCTGCACCAGGAGGCACACAGACACTGCATGTTTGCCAAACCCTTGGGCAAGCTGGATCCAGTCTCCATTATTTAATTTGATTCTGAGTCCCTGGCTACAATGATGGATAAGGTCCAAGAGCAAGTAAATCTCCATGCCCTGAATGGTTCCCAGTAACTTGGGTTGGTTCTAGCACCTTCACACAGTTGATGCTCAGACTATGCACTATCCCTTTCTCCTCCACCAGCATTCAAGTAGCTTCCAAGTGGGGCCCTGCCTGGAGACTCCCAAACTGGAGATAGCCAGGAATAGTAGACAGTGCAACTGCTGTTTTGTTGTTATTTGTTTGTTTTCTAGTACAAGGGACTGACCCAAAAGCAATCTGATGAGAGTATTGCTAAGTTGCTGAGACTGACTTTAAATCTGTGATCCTCCTGCCTCAGCCTCCCAACTATTGGGATTACAGACATGCACCATCATGCCTAGCTGGAATTTCTTAAGCAAATAAGAGCAGAAGCTGGCATTAGCAGTACCACCATGGGGTTTTAGAGAAGGGATGAGTCCAGCAAACACGACTCCCAAGTATGAAGATTCCTGGAACAAAGTGTCAAGGTTTCATATAATATCTCTCTTAAATGTCATATTAAAGATTATACTTGTCCTAAAGAAATAAATGTCATCTACTTATTTAGCCATCACTCATCATAAGATTTGTTTTAGCCTAACTCGCAAGCTAATAAATACTGGGGACTTAAAATCATTTTGGTATCCCTAAAACAAACCTGTATGGTTCTTATCATCAGCAAGGAAGATTCAATTTGACAAAGTTTTATTGCTTGTACATTGTATGCCAGACAAGCAGCAACGCTTTGTCAAATTGAATCTTCTTTGCTGATGATAAGAACCATATCACAGATCATATATTCCTCAAGTTAAACTCACTTATATGTTATATTGGTATACTGTATTATAAGCTTGTAGAGGACTGGAGCTATTGTTAAGTGATGGATAAATACATTTTAATTGAATAAGTGAAGTTACAGAAATCATCAATTTCTCAGAACCAGAAAAGCTTTTTTTTTTTTTTTTTTTTTTTTTTTGTGGGTCTGGGGATTGAACTCGGGGGCATTCTACCTCCGAGCTATACCCCCAGCCCTATTTTTTATTTTTTATTTTGAAACCGAGTCTCACTAAGTTGCGGAGTGCCTCACTAGGTAGCTGAGGCTGGCCGTGAACCCGGATCCTCCGGTCTCAGCCTCCCGAATGCTGGGATTACAAGCGTGCGCCACCACGCCCGGCTCAGAAAAGCTTTTGAAAACTAATTTTGTCTTATAATTTCAAAATTATCTGCCACCAAATTTTTGTGGTGGGAATTGAACCCAGGGGCATTGGACCTCTGAGCTATACCCCCAGCCCTATTTTATTTTTTTATATGGAAACGGTCTTGCTAAGTTGCTGAGGCTGGCTTTGAACCTGAGATCCTCCTCTCTCTGCCTCCCAAGTACTGGGATTACAGGCATGCATTGCTAACCATCTCTTGTAATCCATTCTAATGGGCACAAAAGAACCCCCTCAAAAGTCAAAATCTAGTTAAAGAGTAGAAGAATTATTGCCTAGCTAATTGTCTGGTATACCAGCAGGGCTATTTAGTAAGTGTGCTGCAGTGGGAAAGGTTTTCATGGTGTTGGTAGCCTCTGTTATAAGAATCTGGTCTCTGGGACTTGTTGCCCAGCAGTCTGGACACAGGCACATCTGGAGAAAGGCACATCTCAAAGCAATTTGCCTCTCTTGAACACTCTAGGCATTTATTGGTTGGACCCAATAGCCTCATATTAAGAATTATAGGAAGTCTATATGCTATTTGACTAGTGCAGTTTCAGTGTTAATAAATTCAAATTGGTGAAGAATACTAGAAAGCAGGGAGTTCCTGAGTAAAGGTGAAAATTTGGTACAAATCAACTTCCTAGGAAATACAGATCATGGTGCCATTCATTAAATAAATAGTATTCTTTAGTGAGTGTAGAAAAAAATAGAACTTGGATGACATCTTAAATACATACTGTTCTAATTTTACCCAAGCTAAATAATTGTATGTTATTATAATAATACACACTATTGCTAGGTAATAATAGGGTTGCATTCATACACTAAGCACTTTACAAACTACAAGTACAATGGTATCTGCAGTAATAGTTATCCATCAAGTTTGCAAATTCTTTACTGCCTCCATTTTCACATGCTCATGTGCAATTGAATTTTTCAAACTCCTTTGGGAGAAAAATTAGGTCATTTAGCAGAAAGGAAAGTGAGGGAAGTGTTTGCTATTTGCAAAAAGACCTGAGTTCATGAAAAAGAGCATGAATTTAGAAGTCAGACTACTCTGAATTTGAATCCCATCGCTCGTTTATGAGCTGTGTGACCTCTGGCAAGTGATTTAACCACTCTTTCCTAAACTGTAAAAATGGTGATAATAATATCCCTTCAGAAGTCGATGCTAGGATTAAGCTAGATGATGCATGTGAAAATGCCTCACATCATGCATGGAACACGGTAAATGCTCATAAGATCTAATTTTCTTCTTTACATAGCTAATTTATTGCTTAAAATTCACAGCTGAAACTAGAAAGCATGAATAGCTTTGTCCCCCACCCCATTTTCCCCATATTCTCCCAGGTGGTCAGGCCCATCCTCATATTTTTGCACTCCACTTTCCCATTACTTTTCAGATCAAATGAAATTTGTAATCTCAGATAACTGAGATTTCAATGAATTAAAAGGGGACCTTTGGGCTGAGGATATGGCTTGATGGTAGAGTGCTTGCCTAGCACGCATAACACCCTGGGTTCAATCCCTAGTACTGCAAGAAAAAAGGAGGGTGAGATACCTTCCTACAAACAAGGGAAGTCTATTGAAGGGTCTAAACTTTGGGTTCAGCCTGGTATCCTAAAACATATTCAGAAAGAAGAAGTAGCCTGTGAGGTCTATTCCAGAAAACAAAATAAAACACAAGCTGAGTCTCCCTGTGCTAGAGACAGACATAGTCAACGCAAGAAAAATTTTGCAGCCAGGCATGATGGCGAATGCTTGTAATCCCAGAACTTGGGAGGCTAGGACAAGAGAATCACAGGTTTGTGGCTAGTCTCAGCTACTTAGTGAGACCCTCCACAATTTAATGAGACCCTGTTTCAAAGTAAAAAATAGGACTGGGAGTGTAGCTTGGAGGTAGAATACTCCTGGGTTCAATCTCCAGTTCCTAAAAAAAAAAAAAAATTGCATGTTAATCTGACTAGATAATGTCACAGGGTGTCAGAGCCTTGTGGGGAACTCAAAGCCTTTTAATGTCAAAAGTTCCACTTGTGCTGAGAATATACTTACCCTATTTTAGAAGCTCTAGAACTCTCTCACATCACCGAAGGGTACAAAAACTTGAAAACTGCAAGTTATTCATATGGTTTCCCTTTAGGATATGTTCCGTTCAATAGGGGAAGTACAATTTACCTGGAAGATTTATTATGCATTTCCAAAAGGTAGACATTTACTCTCTCCTCATCACCAGGATTAGGCACAATTAGGTCATTAACCTTCCAAACATCCCTTTGGAATGGTGGTGAATTTCCTAATAACCATTATGGTCAAACCGAGGTCAGAGGTAAACAAAAGGTTAAGTATCACAGAGTCTAGGGTCATATAACTTCACAGGCAGAAACCGAGGTCAGAATCTAGGACCTCTGGCTAATTGCTTCACTGCAGACCAGGCTGGTGTGCTCTTCTGACTGACGCCCATGGACACTTTAAGTTCCTGATGTTCACAGGTCATAAGGGAAGCTCAAGAGAGATTGAGAAATGATCAAGTAACCAAGGACATAAGGAGAGGCTCCAGAGCCTGTCCACCATGGATGTGTCCTGCCTATCAGAGCTCTAGAGAGCAAATATACACCCACTGCATGGATATATTCAACAAGGTCAACCAGCCTGGACCGGAGAAGCTCCAGTCAGTGCAGAGACAAAACAGGTTCTTGCAGCTGAACTCTTTCTTGCTCTCTACCTCGGCTGAAATCGCCTCTTCCTTCATTAAAGGAATTATCCAATGTGAGGCACAGATCCTAAGTCTATGAAGTTAAAATAACTGAAATATACTGAGATTCTACTCTATACTATGCTGGGCTTTTAATATATATTTTCTTATCTAATCTTCATATATTCCACAAGTTATATATCATACTTCTATTTTACCAATAAGTAGACTGAGGCTCCAAATTATCAAATAATTTACCCAAGTGATGTAACATAGCTGAGCTACAACTGAGTAAAGTTTTGCAGACTCCACATTTATGATGTTTGTGTAGTGTTTTGATTTTTTTGCAAAGAAATTGTAAGGTAAGGGCATGATCAAAACTAACTCTCTCTCTCTCTCTCTCTCTCTCTCTCTCTCTCTCTCTCTCTCTTCTCTCTCTCTTTATCTCTTTCTCTCTCTCTCTCTCTCTCTTTCTTCCACTCACCTATTACTTCCAACAACCTTCTTCTGTTAGGATCAATTTCTTTGAAGTGAAATCAATTTAACACCAGGAACCAGTTTGTGTCATCCTATGTATGCCAAAGAAAGTTTGTACGTATACTTTGACATATATGACTGATCACAGACAGGATCCCCAGGAGATACTTAGATTATGAATTTCTATGACAGGAAATGGCAGTGATATGACTGCCTAGAGTGGCCATAGATTCCAATGATCCCTAGAATAGTAGCGTTTAATGTTACACTTGCTAGGAACATAACAAAATCAGGAGTCCTCATCTTTAAAACATAAGGACCCTTTCACATCCTTCTCTGTGGCTCTTTCCCTATCCCCCTTGCATAGAGACCCCCCTCCTGTCTCTGCAATGTGGAAACTCTAGAATAGAGCCCCTCAACCTCAGTGCTGTTGATACTTGGAGCAGGAAAAAAAAATTGAAGGGGATTGAGATTGAGCCCAGAGGCATTCTACTTCCAAGCTACATCCCCAGCCCTATTTTATTTTTATTTTTTATTTTGAAACAGAGCTTCACCAACTTGCTAAGGGTCTTGCTAAGTTGCTGAGGCTGGCCTCGAACTTGTGATCCTCCTGTCTCAGCCTCCCAAGTGGAAAATTCTTTTTTAGGGGTTGAAAAGCTTCTGTCCTGTGGACTATGAAATTTTTAGCAGCAACTCTGGCCTCTACCCAGTAGATACCACTAGCAAAGCCCCTCTTTAGTCATGAAATAGAAATATGTTTCCAGAATGATGTTGAATATACCCTGGAGGTCAAAATTTCTCCCAGTTAAGAATTACTAAATTTTATCATGTACTCAGTTACCAAAAGGCTCTAGTAAACTATGAAGAGAGTATTTTTGTACAGCTCTGAAATCTTTTCAGGAAACTACCATGCTGGTTCATCCTAAAAAGCTGAGAATCTTGATTCGAAAGAAAGTAGATGGTATTCTCCTGGTGTTATCTCAACATGGAATAAAATCCCAACTTTAGAGAATTTTGCAAGAAATGACCATTCAATTCCTAGGTGGTAAGTAGATTTTTAAAATAAAATTCTCTAGGATAAATAGCTTCCATCTTTAAAATGTGTGTATATATTTTGTCAATTTAATCTTCTTAATAGAATAGGTTACAAAATTGGAAAAATAAAATTTTCCATTTCTACTTATAGGGCTTTTTGTTTTGGTGTAAATAAATAGATGAGTAAAACTTAAAGATATGCAGATGACTTCCCTTCTCAGTTGTACCAATTAACAAGAAATGACTTTTTTTAAAAAGTTAGGTAGGAAATATCTAATAGTAATGTGCTGTTTGAGTCTTACAAAACTGCTTTACTTCTGCAAAGTTTTTGTCTTTATTTTGTAGCTTGAATGAAGTTATAAAATGAGGAAATGTACAAGTAGTAATATAAATATTGTTTTCAGTATGTTTGGTTTTCTTTACACTGTTTTTAATTTTAATCTTTTTAATCTGACTGCAGGTTGGTTACATAAGGGTCTAATCAATAAGGTTTTTATTTGGCTGTTGGATTTGTCTGTGACTAAAAATTATGCTATAGGTGAAATGCCAGCAAAAGTCTGTGTTTTCTGTGGGACAGCAATAGGAGAATGATGTTTAAGTAAGAGAGACATAGCCGGGCGTGGTGGCGCACGCTTGTAATCCCAGCATTCGGGAGGCTGAGACCGGAGGATCCGGGTTCGCGACCAGCCTCAGCTACCTAGTGAGGCACTCCGCAACTTAGTGAGACCCGGTTTCAAAATAAAGAATAAAAAATAGGGCTGGGGGTATAGCTCGGAGGTAGAATGCCTCTGAGTTCAATCCCCAGTACCGAAAAAAAAAAAAAAAAAGTAAGAGAGACATAAACTAATAAACAGAGGAGTCATCTGATATTATTAATAGAAAGCTGTAAGAATCTAAATGATTGGAAAGAATTCAAAGGAATGTATGTAGATATAAATATACACATACATATTTATTGTCTTAGTCTGTTTTTACTGCTACAACAGAATTCTACAGACTGGGAAATTTATAAACAATAGAAATTTATTTGGCTTACAGTTCTGGAAACTGACAAGTCCAAGAACATGGCACCAACTTTTGGCCAAGAGCTTCTTGCTGCATCATAACATGGTGGAAGTCATGGAGACAGAGACAGAGTGAGTGCATGGGGGGGGGGGGGTAAATAGCCCATCTTTTCTTTAGGAACCCACTCCCACAATAACAGTATTAATCATGAGGGCAGAGCCCTCGTAATCTAAATACCTCCCTTTAGACCTACCTGCCAGTACAGTTGCACTGGGGATTCACATTCAACCTGAGTGTTCAGGAAAAACATTCAAACCATAGCATTGATTGATACTCTCACAACAATCCTAAGAGGTAGATAATGTGACTTTCCCCATTTTTCTTGTGAGAAATTGAGGCACAAAGGGAGTTAAGGAACTATCTCAAAGCAAGACATTTAGAAAAAGAAAGAATTATAATTTGTCCCCTGGCAGCTCAACTCCTGTGCACTCAACTCTTATACCAAAACTCCTCTTCAAAAGCTTAGAAACCAGGATCTAGAAAGGAAATGGAATCCTTTGTCCCAAGTATAAAGTCATAGCCCACTTAAAATATGACCATATTGGAGGAAGATCTGGCAATTACTCAGTTAACCTGATCTCAAAGGAAAATTCCTTGGGAGTTGAGGAGAATGGGAATTCATCAGAGAAGCCGGGGCCAAAACTCCAAATTGCCAAAAGCCAAATCTGCTTGGTAGATATAGCTAAAATGTTATCCATTAAAGATACACTATTTAGTGAAGAAGCATCTTCTCACTCCCACTGAGGGCTACACCGCACCCCTGCGTGGGAGGCTGAGTAACGACTTGTCCAGGCCTGGTCACCGGGAAATGCTGCTGGCGTTGGGAGGGCAGTGCTCTCACCTCTGCTCCCTTTGCCCTAGACTTAGGCATGTCTGCTCCTCAGCCTTCCCTTCCTCCTCTTGCCCTCCCAGCACAGGTGTTTCCAAGGCTCTGTTCTCAGTCACGCTCATGGGAACAACCATTCCTGGTCAAGCAAGTCTGAACATCACCCCCAGCCTGACTCCTCCCCTGGATTCCAGAACCGCATTCCTGACTTCAGGACAGCTCATTTGTTTGTCCTAACCAGAACTCATATGCATCCCTCTAGGAGGGACGGAGGGAGGGAGGGAGGACGGAAGGAAGGAAGCAAAGAAGGAAGGAAGGAAGTCCATATCAGTGATTATAACTAATGGCTTTGTCTCTGTGATCCGCTTCTCCCTACGACTTCCTATCATACCCACCATTTACCCAACATGGACTCCAGGTCAGCATGGAGTACTTGAAACATGCCATAAAGCCAGACTCCATTCAAAGACTAAGAAATTACACACACACACACACACACACACACACACACACACACACACACGATATGTATGTATATTATATATACAATGTATGCATGTATATACTTAATTGATACATTGATTTCATGTTGAAATTATAATATTTTTATTTTTATATACATATATGGGTACGTTATAGTCTCACATCACTTACATCATAATGTAGTTCACGGTAATAGCAACATACATGCACACAGAATTTGGTGAGCTTTCCCCAAGCTCCCTCACCACTCTCCTCATTCTCCATACAGAATATTGAGATTGGCTTTGGTATTCTCACATATATACATAAGGTCAGTAGAAGTGTTTCCTTCATTAATTCTCTCTCTTCCCCCTCCCCCAGACCTCCTCCCTCTACTGGGGTTTCCTCTCCATTATCTAAATCTCTCTTGTATTCTACTTACTCTCTAGCTTCCACATGTGAAAGAAAACATATGTCCCTTCACTTTCTGTGACTGGTTAATCTCACTTAACATAATGTTCTCCAAGTCCTTCCATTTTCCTGCAAATTACATAATTTTGTTCTTTATTGTTGAGCAGAATTCCATTGTGTGTATATTTCACAATTTTGTAATCCATTCATCCCTTGACGGACACCTAGGTTGATTCCATGATTTGGCTATTATGAATTATGTTGCCATAAACATGGATATGCATATGTTATAATATTCTGATGTCAGTCCCTTTGGAAAGAAACCCAGAAGTGGTATAGCTGGATCATATGGTGGATCCATTCCCAGGAATCTCCACAGTGATCTCCACAGTGACTGTACTAATTTGCAATCCCACCAACAGTGTAGAAGAGTTCCTATGTCCCCACATTCTCTCCAGCATTTATTGTTTGACTTCTTGATGATTGCCATTCTAATTGGGATTAGATGTAGTCTTAGTGTAGTTTTCATTTACATCTCCCTGATTGCTAATGATGTTGAACATTTTTAAATACTGAGTAAATATAAAACCATTTCAATGATTTCATTTTAGATTTGTGTGTGTGTGGTACTTGGGATTGAACCCAGGGGTATTTTACTTCTGAGCTATACTCCCAACCCTACTTTATTTTTATTTTGAAATAGGTTTTCACTAAGTTGCCCGCCAAATTACTGAGGCTGACCTTGAACCTGCAATCCTCTTGTCTCAGTCTCCCAAGTTTATAGGCATGCTTTTTTAGATATTTTTAATATGGCTGACTAAACATCTCCCAAAGGTATCAACATCTAAATCCCCAGAACCTGTGAATATATTACCAAATATGGCAAAAGAGAGCTTGCGTGTCTGAAAAAGTTATGGCTGTTGAGATGATAAGGTTATCCTGGATTATCTGGATGGGCCCAATGTAATGACGAGGTCTTTATAAGAAGAAGAGATAGAGGTGTTTAACTGCAGCAGATAATACACTGCTGGCGTTAAAGATGGAGGAAGGGGCCACCAGCCAAAGAATATAAGTGGTTTCTGAGCTAGAGTTGTCAAGGAAACAGATTTACTTCAATAGGTAAATAGCTGAGACAAAATCTTGATTTTAGACAACTGACCTCCAAAACTGTAAAGGAATAAATCTGTGCTGCTTGAAGCCACTAAAACAGCTCTCTCCTGACTGCGAATTTGTAGATTCCCTCAGCCTCTCCCACAGGGTCCATAATTCACTAGAACAAATCACTGAACTCGGAAAGCATTTTACTTCCTATCACCAGTTTATTGTAAAGAAAACTAAGAAATAGCCAAATGGTTGAGATGTGTGGACCAAGGTCCATGCCCTTGAAAGTCCACCCTCCCAGCACCTGATGTATTCACTGGCCTGAAACTTCCTCAAACCCTATGGTTAGGTGTTTTCATAGAGTCTTCATGACATAGGCATAATTGACCAAATCACTGGCCGTTCATAATGAACTAAATATCCAGCCCCACTCTGCTCCCTGCAGGCCAGGAGGCAGGGCTGGAAGTTCCAGGCCCTTTTTCATTACTGTGACCAAAATGCCTGACAAGAACAACTTAGAGGAGGAAAGTTTTATTTGGGCTCATGGTTTCAGAGGTTTTAGTCCATGGTTGGTCAGCTGCAAGGCAGAAACCATGGAAAGAGACCACATAACAGATAAAAAAAAAAAAAAAAAGCAGCTCCTAGCTCATGGCAGCTGGAAGCAGAGAAGGCAAGAGGAGGACACAGGGGCATAGATGGTCCCCAAGACCATGCCCCCAATGACCCACCTCCTGTAGCCACACCCCACTTCTGAACCTTGCTGCATTGGGAACATGATTTCAGCACATGGGCCTGAGGGGACATTCCAGACCTGGACCATAACACTTGGTCTTTCTGGCCCTCAAAGAATCATTTTATTAAATCAGAAAAGGCTCTGATCACTCTTATCACTCAGAAATTCCCATGAGGTTGTTTTTTTGTTTGCTTGTTTTGTTGTTGTTGTTGTTTTGTGGTACTGGGGATTGAATTCAGGGCATTCTACCTCCGAGCTATACTCCCAGCCCTATTTTTTATTATTTATTTTGAAACAGGGTCTCACTAAGTTGCGTAGGGCCTCACTAGGTAGCTGAGGCTGGCCACAAACCCGGATCCTCCGGTCTCAGCCTTCCAAATGCTGGGATTACAAGTGTGCGCCACCACACCTGGCTTCCCATGAGTTTTAGGAACCCTAGGCCAAGAACCAGGGACAAAGACCAAATATATATTTCCCATTATACTGTAACAAGAAAAGTATCTTACATTCATATAATAATATTCGGGTGACATTAGTTTGGTCAATCCACACAGTAACATTGGAAACTTAATAAAACAGTTATTTTTATCACTATTTTGTAGATAAGGATATTCCTAAAGCTTGGATGTGGTAGGGGAAATTCAACCATGTTCTCACACATAATCAGAACAATAGCTTAAAATGTGTGCAACTCAGGGACTGTTAGTTTTAAAAAGAAATCAGGGGATCATCTAGTTCAATGCCTAGTTTGGGGGCAGAGACAAGACTAAGAAGTGTTTGCTTCCTCTCATCCCCCCTTTTGGTCTTGCTGGTCCCACTCTAAAGATGCTTTGCCAGGCACCCCATGGCCCACCCAGATCTTCCCATCATGACATGTTCTCATACCGGAAGCCTTGACAGAGCTCCCTAAACCATGTTCTCCTGTTCAGCGCTCACCCAGCACCATTAACTTCTTCATAGCACCTACCACTCCAGTAACTGTGCATGTATTTATGTAACTTTCAGTTACAAAGAAGATATGACCAAATTTTAATGTCCCTCTTTCCCACCAGTCTGTAAAGTTCATGAAGACACCATCATATCTCCAACATCCATTAGAATGCTAAATTTGTTATTGTTGCTGTTGTTTGTTTTATTTTTTGTTTTGGTACTGGGGTTTGAACCAAGGGCATTCTACCTGTGAACTACACTTCCAGCCCTATTTTGTTGTTGTTGTTTTGTTTTTTTTAACAGGGTCTTGCTAAGTTGATGGGGCTGGCCTCAAACCTGTGATCTTCCTGTCTCAGCCTCTCAAGTACTGGAACTACAGGTGTGCACCACCACACCCAGCTTAGAATGCTAAATTTGAATAAATATTTACTAAATAGATTTGTCTTGAACTCATTTCCTAACTCTAGTCCAATTATTTTTATCTACTGTACTATGGAAAGTTTTAATCCTTCTCCACCTATATTTATAAGTTGCCAGAATCTTAAGGGAAAATTCTGTTCAGTGCAGAATTTCTTAATTAAGAAAAAGTGGAAATTCCACATAACTGCTTCAAGTTACTGCATCTCCCCTCACATAGAGGCCTCCATCCCCTGTGCCTAACAAAATCTGCCTGTAAAGGGAATCCAGTTCCTAGATGGAACTTTTATCCTAGATGGAACCCAAGTGTCTCAGATACTGCTAAATGGTGAACATAGCTAAATCCTTAATAGAATTAATAACTGTCTTTGACTCCAAAAGTTGTGTAAATGTTTAGAAAGTTTCTTTCTGCCACAAATATGTTAAGGAATCTTTGTGACAAGTCTACCTGACCATTGTTTCCCACCACTCTCAGATACTCAGAACCACACAACTTCAGCCTCCGCTCCCAAATTTCACAGAGGTCAACGATGGACCAGGAATTCTACTTCTGTGACATTGCCTCCTGGCACACCACATGAGAGGTAAGTGAGAAGTCTTTCTGCATCACCTTCCCTGGGGTCCACAGCCATGTGGCTTGATGGTAGTCCCCGCTCTACAGGCATTCTTTTTCCCAGTCGGCTTGGATTGGAAGAAGCCCCGTGACAGACAGCTACTGTGCTTCTCACTCTTGAGATGGAATCTGACTCCCTGGGCTAGCCTCCCTCTCCTACTGTAGGGAGCCCTCTCCAGGGGTCTCTGAGTCTCTAACCATCCCAAACACAAACTCCTTTTGCACTAGGTTAGTCCACCTAACATTTTTTATCAGCCCAGCTATATCAACACTCATTCCCAGTGAGTCACATCAGACTCTGTGTAAATTGAGGCAGGCAGATGTGCCTGAGAAGAGAGTCATCCTCTAACTCCCATTACCAGTAATAGAGCATGTGCTCAGCATGTATAAGGCTCCAGATTCAACCCCTAGCACAAAAAAGGAATAAGAAAGAAAGAGAAAAGGAGAGAGAGAGAGAGAGAGAGAGAGAGAGAGAGAGAGAGAGAGAGAAGAAGAAGAAGAAGAAGAAGAAGAAGAAGAAGAAGAAGAAGAAGAAGGAGGAGGAGGAGGAGGAGGAGGAGGAGAAGGAAGAAGGAAGGAAGGAAGAAAGGAAGGAAGGAAGGAAGGAAGGAAGGAAGGAAGAAAGAAGGAAAACCAATCACCAGAAAAATATGTGCCTCAACTTCTATTGCACTAAAACACCCTGTTGGAATGAGAATGGACAACTAAGTTTTACAGATATTACAGACACCTGAGAAGCCAAATAGAAAAGTTGGCTACATCACAGGATCTCAATACCAGCAACCTAAATTCCAACTACATTATTTACTCTCTAGGTTAGGTTACCTTGGGAAAATTTCTCATCCTATCTGGGTCTTGATTTTCTTATCCATTAAATTAAGATTAAAATACCTACCTCAAATTACGTAAGAATTAAAGATGAAATAGTGCATATAAAATGGCCTGGCACAGAGGAAGTGAAAATAAACACCACCTCCTTTCAAAGTCACTGAGACTAGAGAAAAGAAAGAAAGAACAGGGGCCACTATAAAGACATGAAGAGTTCAAAACCTAATACTAACATCTATTGATTTACTCAGAACAATAACTATTTCTTCCAAAATATGTTCATACCTCACCATTGTTCAGCATCTGAGCTTCCCCAGGGATTGGTGAATGTAGCTACTAATATCTTATTGACCCATTCTTGAGAAAGTTGAAGAATCAAAGAAATATCCTCCCCAGGGTCATCCAGAAGGTCAAAAGAAGTATAAAGTAAAATCAAATTGATCATATGTAAAAGAAAAAAATCACAAAATAACTGCATTTTTATATTTTTTGTATTGCAAAAGACCAATCTAATAGCTCCTCTTTACTGAGTGCCAACTGAATATCAGGCATGCAGCTAAGTGCTTTGTGCAATATTTCTATTCAATGAATATTTGTGGAGCATCCTCTATAAACCTAGACACTGTCCTGAACACTGAAACTGTAATGATATGCAAAACAAAATATGTTCTCTTGCTCTCAGAGACTCCAATTAATTAGTCAGTACACAAGTACTAGAAAGAGAGTAAGTGCATGATGTGATAAGCACAGTGAAAAAAGGTTCAATGTGAACAGAGAGTACAACAATGTGAAAAGGACAGCTTCCCAGCCAAAGTGCCATTTGAGCTGAAGTCTAAAAGATGAACAATAGTGAACTAGGAAACCAAAAGGGAGACAAGTCTCTGGACAAGGAACACACACGAACAAAAACTCTGGAGAGGACGGAGCAGGTCCAGTGTGGTTGGTTCATACATAAAGAGAACAATGAGGTTGGATGTGTCTGCAGAGACCTCAAAAGCTCTAGTATTCTATGTTGGAAACTATAGGCTTTATCCTAAAAGTCATTGAATCGGTAAATAATAAACAAGTAAATAAATAATCAATACATAAAAAGAAGTCATTGAACCAATAAATCAACGAACCTATTGAGTGTTTAAGGATTTCCTGGGATATCATCCTACCACAAACATCTACATAATATCTGGTGTAGTGTTCATAGCCAGGAGACCACTAAAGAAATACTTTCCATGTCGGGTTCAAAATCCAAAAGCTGCCAGACAGGGATAAACCTTTGCATCCGCAAACTCTATTGCAGACATTGAGAATCAAACAGACATCGTGTTACACGTGCTGTGCACTCAACGCATGAGCCCAGAAGACAGGGAAAACTTATTCAGGATGCTAGACAGAACACCACTTATCCTATCTCTCATTATAGAGTAAGATGTTTAGAGCTAAAAGCTGACTTTTGGCTTCCAAGATTCTCAAGACAGCTACATCCCCACCACTCAGCAAAGCAATCTGGAGGTTCACATGGTGAGAATTAAGTATTTCTCACTCAGAACAAACTGTGAAATGCATTTGAAAATAGAGTTCACAATTAAGATTAGCATCTTTTAATACCCAACCAGCAGCGACCATCTTGTTACACAGTTACACTATTTATAGCAAGAAGAGTGTTGAGATGGGGTGGTGCTCTGAGCTCCATGATCTGTCACAGGCTACGTAAGGCAGGTAAAATGTGGACAAGTTCACCTTGGCTCCCAGTACAGCCAGCAAGATGGTGAAAGATCAGAGCACAGTACATCAGAAGACTGCTTTAAAGCAGGGTCTGGGAAAATAGACATTTACAATAAAGTTTCCAGATGCGAGAAACTTTACTGTGAGTCTATAATTCCTTAAAGCTTTTCATCAGCCCACCCCATATGCCAGGGATGGCAAACACAAGCCTGGTTATCCGTCACTGTGTTTAGTGGTATCTCTTTTCATCTTAAATTCACTTCATGACTGGCATGCCACTTTTTAAATTAAAATAAACTTAACTTAAAAGTTTTCCATTTTAAAAAACTTTGGACGTCTTTAAGGTTAGCAGAAATATCCCCAGTTTTTGCCAAAGTAGAGTTAAGTAATCATCGCTCTTTATGTTGGTCAAACTCCAAGGACCTTGGACCAAATACACAAAACATATAAGAGATGGAGTAGGAAAAAAATGTGTTTTAAATATTCAGGGTCAACTGTGTTCAGGATCATGAGTATATGAGATTCTATGAAAAATACGTCTTTATTTAATTCTTAATTTGTGGATTAGCAGATAACTCATGTCCTTTTCTTTTTTTTTTTTTTTTTTTTTTTTTTTTTTTTTTTTTTTTTTTATTGCGGTACTGGGAATTGAACCCAGGGGCATTCTGCCCCCAAGCCACACTCCCAGTCCTATTTTTTATAATTTATTTTGAAACAGGGTCTCATTAAGTTGTGGAGAGCCTCACATAGTAGCTGAGGCTGGCCGTGAACCTGGATCCTTCGGTCTCAGCCTCCCAAGTACTGGGATTACAAGCATGCACCACCACACCTGGCTTTTTTAATTACTATTGCCCCCAGAATATTGCTATGGGAAAGGAAAGTAATAAAGTGTGTGTGGGAGGGGGGGGGGGAATCTCTATGATATCTTGTTAGCAGTCCTGGTGAAAGTTTAGTCATACCGGAAACTAAAGCTCTGGGATACAATAAGATTTCTGCATAATTGGAGGATAATGTATTTGCATCTCTCCCAGTCCATTGTGAATGTATCTAATCAAGACCTTCACCTACATCTCTTTGGGATTCAGAGAAGAACATAACTTCACAGGAAATTTTAACAGCTGAAGACCCAAAACATTTATAATCTGTACAACACAATTCAATATAAAAATTTGCATAGTGTTATAGAAAGAGTACTCAATTCTGAGTCAGGAAAGATGGGTCAGCAGCTCTTCCTCTGCTAGAAACTGGAGTCTTTATCTTTGATAAGGGAAAATTCAGATCAAATTTCCTCCTCCATTCACAATTCTCCCAAGTAGAATGAGATAGTCTGTCATCCTCAGTATTCCACAAACCCTGTCTCCATCTCTATCACTGGGCCCATAATAATCATTTGTAAATATGTAGATGTCACTCTGTTCGCCTCCAGCGTTCCTGCCCCCCTCCTCCACCTTGAGTTTCCTTGAGGGCAGAAATGCATCCTTCATTTTTATCTTCTAGTGATTCGAACAGCACTTAACATATAGAGCGCCTTCAACAAATGTTTGTTGAGTGAATGGCCAAGAGTTCCCACCTCTGTTTTATCCAATAATAAATACTTTATTTCATTCTCTGGGCATCCTTCAGGATATTTTTTCTTTTGATTATGTCAGGATAATCCAAGTTGCTATTAGATAACGAATTTAAAGTTGTCTCAGATAGTAGGAAAGGTAAGATAATAGAATTTCCTTGATGCACTCCTCTTGCCACCTTCTACCCAATTGCTAAGCCAATTTCACCTCTTTTAGGCTTTCATTATTTTTCTTTTACATGTCACAGTATATCTACTGTGATGATGAAACCTGACAATAACAAATAAAAATATGAGTGGCTAACCCAAGGTATGACAATAAATGACTCCCTGATTTGTGGCATTTGCCAATTTTTGTGTCATAAATGCTCCAATCTTGCCGATTCCTAGCCATCAACTTGATGTTAACTAGTTTACAAAATTCCTGAAAATTTAACAATCGGCTCTTGCCAACCAGCACAAGCCATATGCTGCACAGCAGCAGGGTTAACTCCTGTATAAAATCCAATCAACAGTGAGAGGGGTGGAGAAAGAGTTTGCTTCATAAAGACACAGGATGATGAAGGCTCTGCCAAGTTCAGTGTGTAGTTTCCAGAGTCATCTTGATGCCCACATCCAGCAAGCAGGCCAGGAGGAAGGAGAGTGGAGGATTCTGAGGGAGGATTTTATGGGCCAGGCCTGGAAGAGATGTACAAAAACTTCCAGTTACATTCCAGTGGCCAAAGTGCATATTACAGTTACATCAAACTGCAAGGGAGGCTGGGGAATGTGATTGAGCTGTGTGTCCTGGTAGAAAGGGAAACCAGCTTGACTAATACCTGGCCGGTCTCTGCCTCTCACCCTAAACCTAAGTTATAGCCCATCACTATATCACTAACATCTTATCAAGTTCCTTTGTATGATTCAGTTTGGTTAGCCACTGAGAAGGAAATGACGGTCGCCATGACAAAGCATGACCTAATGCCATCAGGAATTAGACAGTAATTGTTCCTGCAGGCATAAAGCAGATAGATCTCTGGCCGGCATCAGGGGAGAAACACATGGTACTCTCTGAAGCCCTGTTTTACCAGGTTCATAGGAGATGTGATTTGTCCAAGTCACAGCAATAGAATCACCAGCTTTTTTATCTGCTCTTGTGACTTGGATACCCAGGATGGCAAGCAAAATCTTGAACTTGCAATGCAGAGGAAGCTTTGCAATGAGTTCAAATTTTTAAAAAGAGAAAAGTTTGGATGCAGGTGGTCAGGGATTGCCATCCTGGATTTCTCACTGAAACTCTCCCTGATTTTAGTTCCTTATGTGAAAATTGAATGATTGCACTTAATTCACAGGTTAGTGATGAGCACATTAGATTACTGCAAAACTTTGGCACATAGTATACACTTAGTAAATGGTATTTCCTTCTCCCCTTCCCCCTTCCCACCTAACATGGGACACATTCAGCCAAGTTCTAGGAGGCAAAGCTAATGGCCAGTGCTCCTCCAGAGAGGCTGTCAGTACCCCTACCTCAGGACCTGGCCTACTACACTCTGAAGTTCCTCTCTCTTCTCTTTCTCAAACAAAAAATCTCTGGGATTTCCATGTGGGTCATGCAGGGCTCTCTACTAACCTAGTTAATGTGCTTAATCCTTAAACATTTTAGAGACATTGCTATCGCTAACATAATGGGAGGAAAAGAATAAAGATGCTAAACACCCTCAATACCCAAGAAATTACACATAAGAAAAAATAATGTCAATAATGTTTTGCTTTAAGGAATTCACTTATAGTGGAAATTTCAGAAAGCCTATGGTGGGAAAATGAAAAGACTTTTCTGTGACGTCACATCATGGCCATTTTTCAACCCCTATATCATCTTCCACCCACCCATCTCTCCAGAAAGATTATTTGTACAAGAGAGAGAAAGCCTTGCACTTTCCCTCCATGTAGCTGGGCTGTACTCCACCCCACCCTCACCCTGGACCCAGAAGCACTCTGACTACTCTTTCTGTGCATCTGACCCCATGATCCAACTATATATAATAAGCTATGGGAATCATCCCATGGGTTAAGGCCATTTTTTTTTTTCCACTTAAAATGGTGATGATTGACCTGGGAAGCAACAATTAAGTCTAGGTATAGATAAACGATAGGCACACTTGCAAGACCAAATTCCTCATTACAATCTGGTCAAAGTTAAAACCAATGTCAAAAATAATGACACACAAAAATCCTCACTCAAGCATGTTTAGTTCAAGGACAGTCACTTTTAAGCATAACACAGGCCTCTGATTCATTTGGCTGTCATGAAAATACAAAGTTTATGTTGCCTCATTTGGAAAACTGCAAGCTGATGCATATTTATATTTCTGGTTAAAAACTAGAGTGTTAAATCTCTTCCCCTAAAGAGATTGCAGTTGATCAAAGATACAAGATTGTCCTAATTTTTTGCAAATGTAGACCATCTTTAAAAAGTTAGAGCAGGAAGCATGCCTACGCTTAAATAAAATTAAAACTCCTATGATGGTTGCAATTTAAGATCTATATCTTTTTGATGAGACTAATCTTGAAGCAATTTATTACTGGGTCAAGTGCCTTTTTCCATAACATAGGTTCTGTGTCCAGGTCCCAGAAGGTCACAGGTTTGCCTTTTATGATGCACATTTTATGGAATAAAACTCCTCTAAGGCTGAGCTGAAAAGCACAGGAGGTTCTTGAGTGCAGCAGTCTGCCTTAAATCCTGTGTATTCACAGGCACTGGGCATCTGGCCCTCTGGCTCTAAACCAAGGAAGTTGCTTAAGAACCATCCGGTCCATCCCTGGGGTCATTTAACCTTCACTCCACAGACAGAACTTGCTTAAGTGTTTTGCTCTTCAGATCCAGTTTTTGGCCCCTGGTTCCTGAGGGGCTCTCTAAGCCCCTCATTTCTTGTCTTACGATCCACAGAGGACCTCTCTGATTAGAATGGAAGAAGCAGATGAAGCCGGACCTAAGCATTTTTCCATGAGCCTGGAATCTCTGTTGACATTTTCTCTGCCTCTCAGCCAGGACACTTGGAATCAGCCAGAACCGATCTGATTTCCCCATTTGATGTGATTACCTGAATGTAGTGTAGCAAGAAGCCTATACAAGATGCATGGAGTCGTGATGAACTCCTAAAGCTCCTTATTTCTTGAGATTAAAAGATATGTGGTAATTCTCCTGCCTGAAGCTGGAGACATCAAATTTCTCCTAGTGCAGACTTCCCCCAAATTGAAAAGGAACTTCATTAAAAACATTATTAAAGCCAAGTGTAGTGGCACATGCCTATAATCCCAGTACTTGGGGGGCTGAGACAGGAGAATCGCAGGTTCCAGTCTAGCCCCCGCAACTTAGCAAGGCCCTCAGCAACTTAGTGAAACCCTATTAAAAAAAAAAAAAAAAAGTAATAAGTCATAGGTCTAGGGGGTATAGTTTGGAGGCAGAATGCCCCTGGGTTCAATCCCCAGTTCAAATATATATGTACCTATATTGTGTGGTGTGTGTGTGTGTGTGTGTGTGTGTGTGTGTGTGTGTGTGTGTTGTTAGGTATTGAACCTGGAGCATTCTACCTCTGACTACACCCCCAGGCCTTTTTCATTTTTTATTTTGCACAGGGTCTCACTAGATTGATGAGAATCTCACTATCTGCTGAGGCTATCCTCAAACCTGCAATCATCCTGTCTCAGACTCCCAAGTACTGGGATTACAGGCAAGCACTACCACACTGGGCTATATATATAGAAAAATATTTTTAAACCATTATTAAAGATCTTCTATTTCCAAGCAGAGTCCACTGGTCCCCTAGCCACACAATTGACTTTTTGCTGCCCAAAGTCCCTTTCTTTGGCACCTAGACCACAGCTCAAGGGGTGGGATTGGAGGGGTGAATCCATGGTCCTAGATCCACCAGGCCCCTTCCTGACACAAATTCCCCATGATGCTGCCCAGGAAATGACTGGCAAACATCAATCTCCTCCTTCTTGCCAATGACTTGACCATGAAGTATACTATCTCCATCTCCCTCTGCCTTGCATCCCACGTCCATTTAAGAGACCCACATTGTCCTTCCATTTTACAGATAACAAAACTATGGCTAGGCTCCTGTAAGTGACCAAGGATCAAAGGAAGAGTAGCCAAACTAAGAGTAGCCAGATCGGCTCCAAAACCAATGCTCCTGCCATCCCAGTGCCCTGCAGATGGCATCTCTCAAAGCATCTTTTCTGGCAGCAGCAGAGAACACCCAGCCATGCCTGAGTTCTCGTTTACTGAGCACTGCTGATGAGCTGACTACAAGAAGCCAGCAAGCAGCAACTTGCAACTAACGTGGGTCTCGTCCGCTTTGTATATGAGTTTTCTAATTGGACAAATCTAAATAGAACACTGGTGTGGGCGTTTATTTTAATTCAGCCTCCAGACCACAACTGGAGAGCATGTTGCTGCTAGTTCTTAGCAGGTCAGTTAGTGGGTGAATGCTGGCATCCTCCAGGAACCATATCCTGCTTTACAATATCTAGACTGCACATATGCCTTTAAATTATAGGGATTGAAATATAACATATTAGACAACCAGGTGCACACAAAGGGAACCACTCTAATTACATTCAGTCAAAAATGGCCCAACTCAGCCCTGAACTGTTTAAGCAATTAGTCAAGCCAAAGCTCTTTGTCAGAATTACCTGGTTGTGTGTGATTCTCCGTGCTCTGTGGACAAGCCCTGTAAACTCAACCTTCTTTCGTGTATTTTGCATACTTTCATATATATAGATCTTTGCAGGTTTATGTAAATTTTCATATTTTACAGGCTCAGTTATTCCCACAGGCATTTCCAGTCTTAAACGAGATGGTTAGTTCGCAAACCACAATGTCAACAATTACAAGATACATCGCTAAAGTATCTTCTACTTTAAACAACTCTAAAACAAGTAGTCAGTTCCCTCTTTTGCCCGGGGTATTAACTGTCTAGCCAATCAGCAGAATGTGCAGAACACAGCCCCTTCATCAGTGAAGAGAGGGGCCCTGATGGCTATTTCTGTGGCCATTTGTCATTTATTTCATTTCAGCCTTGAGCCACCAAGTTGCAATTTCCTCCGTTCCCTGCAACTACATCATTCTGAACATGTTGACTAGGGCACTGATACCATTGACATCCAAAGAACGGAGAAATATAAGCTACAGCGAATGGACCTGCTCTCCCCGTCCATATGAAAGCAGCAGTGGGCTGTGTTGGCTTTTCTTCTCCAGCTCTTTTTATTGCAATATTTTCCAGCTTCTCCTCCTGCTCCCTTCTGCTGCCCGCAGCTAAACGCACAGCTGAAAGTCAGCTGCAGATCTTCCGGTGTAATCATTTTGTAAACATTCTGCCCTCTGTTGCTTGTGTGATATTGTCCCTCATTCCTTCTTGTGAATAAACCATGCTGGATGCTTAAGCTATGCAAACAGTTCAGCTGTTTGTCACCCTCACTAAACAAGCAAACTCTCCCTCTGTCATTCCTGTGGTCAAGGTTAGAAAGTCGGGGGTAGAGAGCTAGGACAAACCCAAACTTTGAGGATGTCCTAGAGCTGAAGTTCTAACCAAGAAGCTGCTGTCCCAAACCATCAGAAGTTTCTCTGAAACCACTGTCCAGGCTCATCCTCATTAATAGTTGTGGTCACCCACATGAATTCCTTTTATTGCCCCTCTCCAAAGAAAAAGGTCTCCTTTTTTATGATTTTATAACCCTATCATTAGAAATGTTTGAAATGGCATTCCACCCTGGGGTGGCATTGTGTGGTTATGAACTACATTTGATCACTGATCCTCAATTTGATGTTAACTGCTGCAATTTACAAGCACTCCAGCTTTCTACCTATTATTGTATCTTCTGCAAGAGAAAAAAGAAAAGAAAGGGGTAGGGAAGACCTCTGCCGCCCAGGGGAAGTTTAAAAGAATGTGATGTCTTGTTAAAACCTGAAAGGGCAATAAAGGGACGGGGCGGGGTGAGGGGGGATCTCTGAAGACAGCAAACCAAAGCCTGGTCTTGAATAAAGCCTCACTCCCTGCTGAGAGCACCAGTGACCTGGCATGTCCTGCAAGGCAAAGAAGTAAAGTCAGAACACTGTAGGGACACATGCATAGCCATGTTTATAGCAGCACAATTCACAATAGGCAAATTATGGAACCAACCTAGGTGTCCATCAACAGATGCATGGATATAGAAAATGTGTCATTTGCAGGAAAATAAATGGGACTAAAGCCTGTTATACTAAGCGAGATCAGCCAGTCTCAGAAAGTCAAGGATGGCATGTGTTCTCTCATCTATGGAAACTAGAGAGAAAATAGGAAGCAAAAGGGACTTCCATCAAATGAGAAGAGAGATCAGTAGAATGGTGGAAGAGGACCGGGGGAGGGAAGTAAGGAGGAGAGAGAGGAGACTTGAGGAAGGGAACAGTTCAAGCCAGGTCATGTCATGTCTGTACATGTATGGAGAGGGGAGGGTGGGATACAGAGGGAGATACACCACATGATGTGTGCATGTATTGATGTATCCTTTTGAATTTCACTATGAGGTATAATAACCATCCAACAATAAAAGTTAAAAAATTAAAATTAAAAAAAAAAAAAGAATGAATAATTCACCCTGCGAGTCATAGGCATCCTGGTAGCCCACAGCATTGCTTTGTGCTACAAATATGTTCTCACAGAATCAGACCAGACAGGCGGGTTCCTTTGAGAAATATTTAAACAAAAGCCTGTGTGACTGAGAGAGCACCTTGTGATTCTGGTAAAGGGCTTCCAGGGCTGAGGTTCCTGGTGAGCGCTTGGCTGCCTAATAAATCCGCAAGCATCAAAGCAGAGGCAATAACAAAACTGAACAGGTCAGAAGATGCTGGGGCCCTGCTCCTCTCTCATGAAAGTGTGACAAAGTCACACAGGAATCTATTTTCACCGCAGTGAAGTCACAGCTATTGTCTGACTTGAGCCCACAAAATGAAGAAAGTATATGGGGCTGGGCATCCCAGGGGGGTTCTTGACCTTGACTCTTGCCATTTTGTTTAAAACAGAGCATGTGTATGTTTCTTCTCAAATAAAGAAGCAGAAAGTCATTAACTTCGTTTGGTTGAATTTACTTTTTCCTGGTGGCTTGAGAGTAGAATATAGAGGTTGGGGGTGGGGGTTGTTTGGGGGTTTTGTTTTGTTTTGTTTTGTTTTGTTTTGTTGGAGTCCAGAACAATTGGTTCATTCTCTTAGGTTGTAGAAGGATCAAGAAAAAAAAAAAAGTCTGAGTCCTTAGACTTTATTTTTCTCGATGGGGATCTGGCAACCATGAAGACACAAATGAAATGGGAAAAATTTAGAGCCGGCTCTCAGTTCAAGGCCCTTTGCCCATGTAGTAGAATGAGAGACAGGACAGTTCTCAAGGTACAGATGCTCTTCAACTTATAGTAGGGTAACGCTCTGATAAACCCATTATATTTTTAAAATATTGTGAGTCAACTGGGCATGGTGGCGCACACTTGTAATCCCAGTGAGATTGAGAGGCTGAGACAGGAGGATCACGGGGTCGCCGCCAGCCTCAGCTACTTAGTGAGACCCTCCACAGCCTAATGAGACCTTGTTTCAAAATAAAGAATAAAGAATAGGGCTGGGGGTGTAACTTGGAGGTGGAATGCCCTTGGGCTTAATCCTCAGTTCCGAAAAAAATAAAATAAAGTATTGTGAGTCAAAATGCACTGTAATCTCAGCAACAACAGAGGCTAAGACAAGAAACTCAGTGAGATTTTGTCTCAACCTAAAAAATATAAATAAAAAGGGCTGGGGATATACTTCAACAGTAGAGTATCCCTGGGTTCAATCTCCAGTACCACAAAAAAATGATAATAACAAAATAAAATGCATTTAATACTCCTTTAATACTCCTAAGCCACCGAACATCATTGGTCAGCAGCACAGGACATTGTGGAATCAGTCGTCTATCCTCATGATCGCTTGGCTGACTGGGGCTGTGGCAGGCACCCAGCATCAGGAGAGAGTGCTACATATCACCAGCCCAGAAAAAGGTCAAACTCAAAGTACAGTTTCTCTTGAGTGGGTACTGCTTTCACACTGCTGTAAAGTCCAAAAAAAAAAATCCTAAATTGAATTATATAAAGTCAGGAACGATCTGTAGAGCTCCTTGTGTGTGATAGAACACTGAACCTGCCTGTGTTGATAACTTCCTGTACGTTGGTCACCCTTGCAAGCACTTTGTGTCACAGGTAACAACCCAGAGGTGTGGAGTGGCTATTCTATTCTAGTCACTCAAAGTCACCCACCTAGGAACTGCAGAGATGAGTCAAGGTGAAAAGGATGGCAATGCAAATGCCCGAGTCAATGAAACTATGTATAGAAGGTTAGCAAAAGTACAAGTAGACTGGGTGGTGGAGCACACCTGTAATCCCAGTACGTGGGAGGCTGAGACAGGAAGATCGCAGGTTTGAGGCCAGCCTCCACAAGCTAGCAAGGCCCTCAGCAACTTAGTAAAACCCTGTTTCAAAATAAAAGGGGCTTGGAGCATGGCTCAGAGGTAGAGTGACCCTGGGTTCAATCCCCAGTACCACATACACACAAAAAAAGTACAAATATATAAGGTACTGAAGTTTGGGGAAGAGAAAGGAATTGGGTATGATGGAGATTGGCCCACATGGTACTGGCATAGATTTGATACTTGGGTCAAAAGTCAAGTATCATGGGAATATAAGTAGACATGACAAGGCCCTTAGGAATGTGGATACAGTAGTACTCAGGATACAATCTGATCAGAGCATAAATAATGAGCCAAGAGTTCAGTTGGGAGTAAATCTGGGTTAAATTCACTGTAATTGTAAAAAACATATCTACACACATCTAGACCGAAAAAAAAAATGCAAGTTTTACAGACCAACTAAGATATCCACAATATGATCATTTGTGGAAAACTTTGAGGTCATGCATACGTATTTATGAAGGATCTCTAGAAGTTATGGGCCTGAACTTTGAAAGTTACATTATCGTTTTAAATTCTTTCCTATAACTCAAAGGAGCTCTGATATCATTCAATGTGGTTTTCTCTGTACAATCTCAATGCTGGCCTGAAGCCAAACCCCCATCTCTCTCCCCATTGCCTACTTCTGTCCCTTGGGAGATGAGCACTGTCATACCAAGGGCACAGACGAATGAACAACAATAGAGCAGGACAGACTCGAGGATGGACCGGAAGTGCCCTGCCTGGTGAGGGGGCGGTCACTCTGCTACATGCAATGGGAAGACAGTCATTCCAGGAAGCAGAGCCCAGTGTTTAGAGGGTCAGGCAATGACAACAGGTGTGAGCTACTAGAGATACTAGCATCAGGATGCTTCACCAGGGAGACCTGAAAGGGAGTCCAGGTGCAGACACGGCAGAGCTGCTAGAGGTTCAGGATGGGGTGACACTTGGCAATCTGGACAGGCGTTGAGCATGAGAATAGACTGCTCCACAGAGCACAAAAGTATAATGTCTAAGGGCAAAGACTCAGACATGACTACATTTCTATCTCAGCAGGGGGCTCTCCACTGGTAAACACAGTCACCCTCTTGGAGCCTCAGTGCGCCCACCTGTAAATAGGGATGTAATAATATCTACTTGTTCTTTTCTCTTTTTTTGTACTGAAGATAGAACCCAGGGGCATTCTACCTCCAAACTATACATCCAGCCCTATTTTATTTTATTTTTTACTTTTTGTGGTACTGGGAATTGAACCCAGGGGCATTCTACCTCTGAGCTATGCCTCCAGCCCTATTTTATTTTATTTTTTTATTTTGAAACAGGATCTCACTGAATTGTTGAGGGTCTTGCCAAGTTGCTGAGACTGGCCTTGAATCTGCAATCCTCCTGTTTCAGCCTCCCAAATATAGGTGTGCACCATTGCTGCACCCACCTAATAATATGTACTTGATATAATGTCTGCAAACATTAAGTAGGACGACATACATAAAGCCCAGTAATCAATACATAAGTACTTAACAGATGTTGGTTGTTATCTTTGTCATTATCATTATTATTCTATTAATCTGGGCTTCCATCACCTGGAGTCAATGATCTGTGACTAGTGAAAGGCTCCAGTCACTGGAAAGTAGGCCAGCAGGAGAGGGCTCGGCTATAGAAGGATCAAGCTTGAAGTGAGCTTGAGGAGGAACGAGGTGGAACGGGATGCAGAGATGGATGAGGAAGCAAGAGCTTGGCATCAGAAGCTCAGTCTTTAGAGCCAGATGCAAGTGAAAGTCAAACTCAAAGCCCGACCAGAAGCATCAGAGACTAGAGGCCTCAGGGACTAGAGTGCAGCTCTGTTTCAGTGGACATCCTCACAGCTATAATCCAAGACAACGGACCATACAACTTAGAAGAAGGCAGATTTATTTGCTCACGGTTTTTTTGGAGTTTAGTCTATGTCAGGCCAGATCTTCTGAGCTCAGGGCAGGACAGTGGGAAACAGAGAATGGAAGAGAGCAAGGGTTCTGCTCTTACATCATAGAGACCAGAAGCAAGATGGAGAGCAAGGGGATGCAAACACACAAGCACAGTCGCTACAGCCACACCCCATCAGCCTAGGTTACCCCCCAAGCCATAGTAAATCCCTCACAATAAATGTATCGACTAATGAGATTACAACCCTCATGACTTAATCACATCAACTCTGAGCATTAATAAGTGAGCTCTTCAGGGAACGTTCTCCATCTAACTTTACCAAGCTCTGTCTAAAGTCAGTTCCAGCCCTAAAAAACAGGACATGACAGCGATTGCAGGGGGCAGGGAACAGCTACAGAATACAGTGGAAGGCAGAGATCAAAGAGTCTAGGGGGAGGGGATCCTGAAGAAGATGCATGCACCCTGTGCTGTTGCTGCCACTTCTGCACAATGGATAGACAAAATATGTTTGGCACGTTTCCCCCTTAGGGTCACAGGATTTTAGGTTGATCTTATAGTAATGAAGCAACTATGGAAATGGGGTTGTCCCAGACCTCTGCTTTCCAAAAGACGCTATGTCTTCCAGACACGGACGTCAAAAACCTATTTTAAAGTGCGTATGTACAGGACTCTGCACCCACAGGAAAGCCTGAAATTTGCTGAAAGTGAAATGTTTTGAGGAGTTCCAAGGACATAAGCATTTTTCTTTGAGGGACCTGTGTCTTTAATAAAAGGGTTGTAAACAGCCCCAGGCAAAGGCCTGGAGCTCCTGAATCACAAGACTTTCCTTGTGAAATGTCAGCCTGGTCTGACAAGCCCTGCAAACAGACTTCAGCATAATTATCTCTGGCAAGCTGCGATTTCATCCCAATGCCATATATAGCTTTGGGTTTAGGCTTAGAAGAGAGCACGCAACTGTTTGGGACTCAGGAACAGTGTGTGATTACAAAGGCCACTCCCTTACACCTCTTAATTTTTTTGCAATTCCCCAGAACAAATGCATCGTGGTTTTCTAGCTGTTTAGCAAGAAACCTAGTGCCCCTTAAGCTATCCTGGCACAACCTCTGAAAATTTCTAAGATGAGCTAAAGTCAAGGAAAAACCAATCTGGGTAATTAAAAGACACATAAACAAAAGATCGCTTACCAAAATGACTTGAAACCCTTTAGCAAAAACCATTGTGAATTGTGCTTTGGGGAGAACAGAACAGTAAAATATTATAGCAAGTAAATGCTTTGTTGCATTAAAGTAATCTCCGAGCTGCAGACTTTCCCAATTCCACTTCTATAATTTCTTATAGTCTTGGTTATTTTTAGCTTGATAAAAGCCCTACGCAGCTGCTCCTTGAAGCAGTGACCCTGTTACAATGTAGGGGTAGTGACACCAGGCAGCAAATTAAAATAGAACCCAAACAAAACCCAGGGAAGGCCACTCTTTGTTGTGCATCATGTACACACACATACACACAATCACACAATCACCTTCGCTTTCTCCACTGAACTGAGTGTATTGATGAGCAGGAAGAAAGAATGTGTCATTGTGGAAAAGGAAGAAGTGAACACATGGCAAGAATGAAGAGTACAAAGGAGTACAAGGACACTTCGTTAGGAGCAGAGGGCTCACTCACATAAATTAAGAGAAAAGGGAGGACAACCAGGCACAGTGGCACACACCTGTAACCCTAGTCCTTTGGAGGCTAGAACAGGAGGACCAAAGGTTTGGGGACAGCCTCATCAATTTAGTGAGACTCTTAGCAACCTAGCAAGACCCTGTTTCAAAATATAAAATAAAAAAGGGCTAGGGATATGGCTTGGAGTTAGAATGTGTCTGGGTTCAATTGCCAGTACAAATGGAAGGAAGGAAGGAAGGAAGGAAGGAAGGAAGGAAGGAAGGAAGGAAGGAAGGAAGGAAGGAAGGGGAAGGGATATATGAATGCCTACTATCCTTGCCCACCATGAAGGCCCAGACAGTTCTTGGCCTTACAAAAATTGAACCTTTGGATCCAACACTGCCCAGGGTCACCAGTGGCTAAATCCAACTCAAAATGTAGAAGGCTGAAGCCAAGGTGGCTCTCACTTATGACTAATATGGAGAAAAATCTTCCCAAATCATAAATACCCTTGCTAAAGTCAGACAGAAAAATCTCCAGGAACAGAAACACTGACCTGGGTTTGGGAGGTCTTCAAGGGGGAGTAAAACCATCATTTGTGAGACTTAACCATTCCTATAAATCATGCTGCTACCTTTGCATGTATTGCAGGTTATATTATTTAGTGGATGCATTATTGTATAGTTGGGTTATTTAACTGCAAAGAAGGATGAGAGTCCTGTGTTCCTTTAAAAAAAAAAAAAAAAAAAAAAAAAAAAACAGATATCCTCAAGGGTAAGTTAACCCCAAACTCTGCTCAGGAAATGTCAACTCAATAATGTGTGTGTGTGTGTGTGTGTGTGTGTGTGTGAGAGAGAGAGAGAGAGAGAGAGAGAGAGAGAGAGAGAGAGAGAGAGAGAATATGTGTGTTACTGGGGATTGAACCCAGGAGCATTCTATCTCCAAGGTAAACCCCACCCCCAAGCCATTTTTATTGCTTTATTTTGAAACAGGATCTCGCTAAGTTGCTGAGGCTGGCCTCGAGCCTGAGTTCCTTCTTTCTCAGCTTTCCTGAGTACTGGGATTATAGGCATGTGCCACCATACCCAACTAGCTCAATAACATTTTGTCAGAATCAAATCATGTGCCCAAATCCCCTATAAATGAGTTGTAGGTATTCTTCATCTTCTTTTTTATGGGATCAGAGTGAGAAATGCCCAAGGTCAAGAGATTTCTAGTACCCTCAAGATAAAGAACCAATTTTCTGGTTGAAATTATAATAATTACTTACATGAATATAATTTATTCATTCATTCAATGAGCACTTACTGAGCAGAAAGCAAAGGGGGCATGACTTTCTCCACCCCACTCACCCTACCCCATTCCTGGAACCTGGAGGGTGACCTTAGCTGCCACTGAAAAGCAAATATAACTGCAATGCCCTGCAATGGATAAAGCAAAGGCTGCTAGGAAAGAATTCCACAGCAGGCCCCAGTCAGTCTCCCAAGAGACTTCCAATGAACTTCCCAAAATCTATCCAGCAGCAGGTGCCCTGATCAGTTTCACAGATGAGGAAACCAAGAACTAAAGAGGCTCAGTGCCTGGGCCAAGTCAAATATTCAGAAGGGAAGTCTTGATCACATTACACCACACAGCATCTAGGCATGAAATCATTTTATCCTTAAAGCCATAATTTGTGGAACAAGGCACAGAAGACTAGAAAAGACTGCTGCCATTTTCAAAAGCTCCCAATGTAATCTCAGGGACTGCTTTTAGAACTGGAGGAATTTGACTCAATGATTTTAAGTCTCTCTTCTAGTTTTACTTTATGACCCGACAAAGTTATAAGTCTAGTTTAAAGACTCTTTAGAGAAACCCCTGGAGAATCTATTCCATATCTGGGGATCTGTCCTATTAGTACAAACACAGGTGAACATCAGGAGAAATGCTGAACCCCCCTGCTTTCTAATGCCTTGGCAACATGTAATTGTCTCTACAAAATATAGTCTTTCATTCACCTCTTTACAGAAGAAACATTTTGTTGAGAGCCAGGCAATAAAATATAACCAAGCTATTTAAATGACCCCTTCAGAGCAGAAAAGACAACTGACTTGTCTAGGACACCAAGTGGCCAGCTAGGTCCACTCACCAGTGAAGTGACTCCATGTGTCAACTTCACTATACATGAGTTCAAGTTCTGGCTTCAGCACAATTACATATACATGTCATAGATCTTAGGTTATTGGTATATACATAATTGAAATCACGGTGTTAAATCTAAAAATGTTCTTGGCTTCTACACCTGAGGCTGGAACCTTAGATTCTAGCGCTGTTTTGCTGGACAGCCCTGAGTCAATCCCTTGATCTCTCAGTTTACTCATCCAAAAGATCAGAGTTGAGGGAGATGGGCTCTATGATGTTTCCCAGCTCACATTACTGATTCTACATTATTTAAGGGCAGCTTTGGAGTTGTGAATTTTTATCTTAATGGTGTTTGTTTGATAGAAGTAAGGTCCACACTATCGCTTCATTTTCATAAAAAATATACTTTTTCTCTTAAGGAAATACTCTCTTAAATGTTACCTTTATAATAAAATTATAAAATCTAGAAATCAAGTGCTTATGCTAGTGTATAACAGAGAAGCAACAGCTGCATGAACCAAGCCAATGAATACCAACCAAATAAATGAATGCCTTGCTTCTTCCATAAAGCCAAGAAGCCAAAAGTTCTATTGTTTATAATCAAACTGAACCAGAGCTTCATAGAGCACAAGTTACTGTGCTCCCCAAACTACAAATGCAAAAACTATTTAAAGATCCTGGCCTTTTGACCACGGTATTTCTTTCTCACTTCTTGAGGTGTGAGTGGGAAATCTAATTCTAGATCACTTTCCAAAGTCCTCCCATGATTATCTCTGCAGGTTTGCTACTAACTGCTCAACAGTGCCTTTCTCAAGCTTGCATAATGGTAGTGATAAGACTGCTGCTAATGATTAATGTTTATCGGCCACCCATAATATATCTACACAACCATATGCGCAGCACAATCCTTCCAATATCGGGGACTCAGATATAATATGTTTTCCACGTCAGGAGAGTCAAGTACAAATGCAAGGCCACATTCAAGGGTTGCATGAAGCATGGGTGACAATCTAGGCTTTCTGCAAACTGGGTGCAGCTCACAGACACGAACCTCACATCTCTTTTACTGATGCTATGGCTCAGATGTAGTCTGTCCCTTAAGAGTTCGTGTGTTTGAAGCTTGGCTCTCAGTGTGCCCATGCTGGCAGGTGGTGGGACCTTTAAGAGGTGAGGCCTAGTGCAAAGCAATTGGGTCATGGAGGGCATCGCTGTCAGAAGGGATCAAGTGGTTCTCATGGACCCTGGTTGGTTCCCAGAGGGTGTGCTGTTATAAAAGAGGGAACCTGGCCCCTCCTTGGTCAATAGCTCCCCACCTTGCCATGTGATCTCTCCTTCTCACAGACATCCTCACCATGACACCATCTGCCATGATGTGACACAGCTAGGACTCCCTCAACAGAACCAGTTTAATCTTTTCACCTCCGAAACCATGAGCGAAACAAACTTTTCCTTCCAGTTACCAAACTCAGTAATGGAAGCTATCATAATGGAAAAAGACTAACAAAATGTAGTTGAAGACATTCAAAACCTAGGACATGCATCATTTTTAAATCCAGATTTCTTGCTTCATTTGAATCAGAAGATCTGACAGTAATCAGGCCGATGTTTCTACATACTAACAAGTGACCAGAATTGGCTAGCTCCTTAGAGGACTTCCCACTCCCCAATTTATTCAATGACAACATTGTTCTCAAAAACATTCAAATTTATAGCACTTGGGTCACTTTTTTTTAATTGCTTTAAGACTCCTTAAGATGATCTACTCTTTTAACAAAATTTTAAGGTACAATGTTATATAGCAGATCTCTCAAGCTCATTCATCTTGCTTCATGACAGAAACTTCATGCCCATTACTCAGTAACTCCCCATTTTTTCCTTCCCCCATCCCGTTGCCATCACGCCATTCTTCTATGTCTAACAATTTGACATTTTTAGATACCTCATATAAGGGGAATCAGGAAGTATTTGTCCTCCATGCCTGGCTCATTTCACTCAACATAATGACTCAAGGCTCATCCACACTGTCCCGTATTACAAAATTTTCTTCTTTTTTTAAGGCTGGCTAGTATTCCATTGTATTCACATACTACATTTTCTTTATCCATTCATCTTTTGATGGACATTTAGGTTGTTCCCCATCTTCACTATTGTGAAGAGTGCTACAGTGAACATAAGAATACTAATATCTCTTTAATAGATTTGGAATCATTTGGGTAAATATCTACTAGTGGAACTGCTAGATCATATGGTAATTCTATTGTAGGTTTCCTTTTTTCTTTTTTAAGTACTAGAGGTTGAACCCATGGGCATTCCACCTCAGAACTATACTCCCAGCCCAATTTTATTTTTTATTTTGAAACAGGATCTCACTAAGTTGCCAAGGCTGGTCTTGAACCTGCAAGTCTCCTGTCTCAGACTCCCAAGTACTGGGATTTACAGGCATGTGCCACCATGCCTGGCCTATTTTGAATTTTTTAAAGAACCTCAGTGCAGTCTTCCAAAACAGCTGTATCATTTTACGTTCCCACTGACAATGTAAAACCATTTTTGAATATTCCTTTAGGAAGAATTATGAACATCATGACCCAAATGAACATGTGTGTTTTACAGCCTGTTTCTAGCACACAATAGGCAGACAGGAATGTTTGCTAGACTAAACTTAACTGAATGCAACCCACAGGGGAAATTGGATGCCTACATTCAGCATCTCGTGACATTTGCCAACAAAATTGGAAACCATCAGTTTCAGGTTGTAACGGTGGGTATGGGCTCCTTGGCCATGCTGGCATCGAGTGGCAGTGTCCTGTTCCCCCTTCACCCCCTAAACCATGCTCTGCATTAAAGGGCTGGGTACAACAAACAGGACAGAATACTGTCATTATTCTAATGGCTTCCCGCAGTATCCGAAGATCTTTAATCAACACCTTTCAGAACCATGTTGGTGACAACAGAGGCAAAGGGTTTGGCATTGTACTTTCATCTGCTACCTGCAGCTGTAGCACCTGCCTTCTCCTGAAAACTAAGGGAAGTGTTCCAAGAACTGTCCCCTCAACTACTGAGGTGACCTTCTCCATCCTCAAGGTCCCCCTATTTATTGCATTAATGGGGTCCTAGTGTGCTTGTGTAGCACACTAGCAAGCATTAAGCAGATGGCACAGTAACAGACCATGTAGATGCTCCACTCAAGCCTTTCCAGCCAAGAAGCTTTGAGAAAAAAACAAAAAAAAAACAGCACATTAATTACATACAGATTAAGCCAGACATTTAAGTCTAGGTAAAAATTCCATATTTGCAGGCAACATTGAATTAAGATACAACATCTCTCCTTCCTGACCCTATCCCTGACAGCCACACCATGGGAAAACTCTGAAACCCAGTGTGCTGAGTGGTCTCCAAAGCTCCCTCTGGCCCTCACCTTTTCTGAATCCATCAGGGGAAGAACTTGTTTGTGTACATATGTAGTCAAGTAACAAGGAATGTGATAGAGATAACAGAAACACATTTTAGCTCCTGTAGCCAGGTGTTGGCAGAAGGCTTCTGCCTCAGTCATTTTGAAATCCAAAACAACTGACTACATACAACTTAGAGGAAGGGAGATTTATTTGCTCACAGTTCTGGAGATTTCAAGGTTCAGTCCATGTCAGGCCAGGGCTGTGAAGTTCAGAACATGATGACAGGAAGGAGAGAGAGAGAGAGAGAGAGAGAGAGAGAGAGAGAGAGAGAGAGAGAGAGAGAGAAAGGAAGGGCCCTGCTCTCACATCATAGAGCAAGAGAGCAAGCAAAGGGCTTCAAAGACACAAGCACAGTCCCTAAGCCACACCCCAAGGGACCCACCTCCTCCGCCCATATCCCACCTGCCTAGGTTACCACACAGTAAATCCATTACAATAGAATTTTTCCCACTGATGAGATTTCAACCCTCTTGACTTAATTATGTCAACTCTGAACATTAATGCAGATTCGTACTCAATGGAGGACATCTTTCATATAAGTTATCCTTGTGCCAAAAGCAGCAGACCACAAACCTTCTCACCACTCAAGCATGGTGAGAAGGAAGAACTCAGGAACAGGATCCCCAGAGCACAAGAAGATGGGACAAGAGAAACCAGCCCAGGAGAGATCACACAGGAAGGCAACGTGGCACAGACACTATTTCTTTATCAAAATGTGTCTTTATCTGTGCCATTCTCACATTCACCTATTTTCTGTGAAAGCTGAGATAGTGTAAGAGCAGTCCATGACACCTACACAATGTTCAATAAATCATATTTGCAGCTGAATCTCCCACTTTTGGAGTCTGGATAGATGTGCCGGGCTTTCATTTCCATAGGAAATTTTTGCCAACTGACGATTCCACCATGTGGAGAATTAAGGGTCAGCTGAGCACACCCCATTAACATAAGTAGAAGCTAATAATTTTTTCTACAAATGGAAAAATTACTCTTGGAATATCACCGAATACTTCCTTCTGACAGCAGCTTGGACATGAAAACAATGGATAGCTGAATGTGTTCTTTTTGAGAGCACATTTGAATAGAGATTTTTAAATATAAAACCATCTTCAAGTCAAATATGGATTCTGCATAAAATATTCATTCCACATTCTGAAATATATTATAAATGCAAAGTGGAATATTTTTAAGTAATTGTATTCCAGATATTCCTTTTTGTACTTGGATACACTTTTTTCTTGAGATCCCATTTAATCAGTAGAAAACTAGAATGTGAATTTCTAAAGGTAAAAATGCCAAAGTGTAGTTTTTGCTATCATTTAAAATATGCTTTCTTTATGCTCTAAAAATGAAAGAAAATGTAAATGGCTCTGTATATTGCAGTGGACTAATAATCAAAACAATTTAACTGAAAATGTTGTAATTAAAGTAACAACAGATTATCCCATCTGGAAATTGCATTGTCTTCTTCACATTGCTGCCCTGCTTATCTGCTTCATAAGAACTGCTCTTCATTTGCTTTGGGGAAAGCTGTACTTTAAAAGAATAACAAGTAGAGGATAACATTAATGATTAAAAGAAAATAGGGCAATTTTGACGATGCTCACTGACTTTGAAGTATAATTGCAAAGACCTCAAAAAGTAATAACATTAGTTTTATGAAGACTCAGAAGCAACTATTTCTTGCCCCCTTCTCCCCCTTATTTAATTCAATCACTTCTTTTACCTCCTCTCGAAAGTATGCAACGTAACTTTCAAAATGTTGCCCTGAGATAGATTCCTGGGCTGCCAGTTTTCAAGATTACAGATTTGCTGAACACCCCTAGGCACATGGCATAGAGTTCAGAGATTGCTGGCACAATCAACAGCTGGCGATCCCATGTCAGGACTCCACCCTGCTGCCCACTGGATCTGCCCTTCCAGCCCCTGATACTTGTATTTACTATTAAAAGAAATGTTCAAACTCACAAAAATAAAATTACTTTAACATCCTCTCTAGAAACAATAGTTCTGGCCTCTCTGATTCACCCACATGAAAAGGGGCACATGTGTCCTCTATACATGGCCACCAGTTTAGAGCTAGCCCAGGGAACGGATGGGGTTGATGACACTTAGTTGAACTTACTGCTATGAATTAATTCCTTGCAGCTGGTCATTTATTCCTGGGAAACATTCTGATTCTCAATCACTATTTTCTAAATCTTGGAACAGATTATATCTCTTAGAATCCTGGAGCTGTCAATACGTGGAGGTCTTGATAATTGTTTGGGAAATGTTGCCAAAACTTTCCAGATCTAGGAAAATTTCTGCTCTCTGCTCCAGTCCTGTCAGCACCAACAAAGATTCGCAGCAAATCTCATCAGTTCTGTTTGATAACGCCAAAGAATATGTGACCAATCTAATAGTTATTTGTTTCTGGGTTTGTTTTGTTTTGTTCTGTTTGCCAAAGTGATTGATCACGTGACATTGCTTTCCTCATGCTGGACACATGTTGTGACAAGATCTTCCTTACGCAGGATAATGTTAGAAAAGTTTATGAATCTTTACCACTTCTACTAACTGACATATAAGAATCCATTTGGGGGAATTCATGAGCCTAAAAAAAGATTAAGGAAACTTTAATAAAGAACAAGTTAAGACTTTCCCAAGATGCATGAAAACAAATTAAACTTTGTTTTATATCAGAAAACTTGACAGTGGCGACACTGTAATTTTTTCAATATTTACTATAAACAGCATTAAGAATAGACTTCTCTTCTTTTCTGTCTGATGGCTAAATGTCCTTAGCAACAACCAGCGGTTCCTCTTACTAATGTGGCATAAGTGCTGTGGGGCTAGAGCTTGAGAATGTGCAGAAGATGGACATCTAGGAAACCAAAAAATAGTTCAGAAAAGTGTGCCAATCATATCATCTTTCTGGTCTGCTCCATAAAGAAACACCATTAAGCCAGGTGCTGTGGTGCATGCCTGTAACCCTAGCTATTTAGGGAGCCTGAGGCAGGAGGATCATAAGTTCAAGCCCAGCCTAGGCCACTTAGCAAGACCTTGTCTCAAAAAAAAAAAAAATTTAGGGGGATATTGAGGTTTAAACCCAGGGGCATTCTACCTCTGAGCTACATCCCCAGCCCTATTTTTTTTAATTTTAAAACAGGGTCTCACTAAATTGCTGAGGCTGACTTCAAATCTGTGCTCCTCCTATCTCAGCCTCCCAAATACTGTCTGTAAATTAATTGAATTTAATTAAAAATAAAAAATAAATGCCATTAAGGCACTTTCTCACTACTTCTGCCTATTCACTACTTTACTAACTTATTCTCATTAGATTACATCTGTGTTTTCTGATATAATACTATCTTGCCCAGATCTAGAAAATAAATTGTGGCCTTTATATAAATTCTTTAATTTTCATTTCTTTGCGTATGCACTTACATGTCAAATGGGCATTTCTCTTTGTCTTGCTGGCTAGATGATTCATCATCTTGATTCCACCCTTTGCTCCAAAGGGAAACAGAAGATCACCTCCCCTGACTCTTTTAAACCCATGCAGAAGAGCTGTCCTTGTTGAGGAGTCAGCCTACGGGATTACCAGGAATCTAGAGTGTCCTCAGAGGAGCCCAAACATGAAGCCCAGCAACGTGCTCTTGGTTCCACAGCACAGTTGTCCATCCCCATGCATAGCAGGCCTTCTTGTAAGAATAGAAGCCCGGGAAAGGCTGTCAGTGAATGGTATGGAAACTTCCCTGAGTCCCAGAATAAATCCAGTGCTGATTAGCTACTTTGGTCTTCCGCCAGCCGACTGCCACAGAACATGTTGGGGCTGACTGTTGCCTGCACAGTCAGGGTAGGGGAAGGGGTACTGTTCTGTTCATTGAGTGCATTTTTAGAGACACTGTAGCCAAGAGGTAAAGTGTCAAAATACTTTCCTAAAAATAGATGGCCCTTCTGCCAAGGATAAATGCACCCAAACTAAGGCTGCGGCATCTTAGCTCTAGACAGTTGTTGGAAACATCTGCCTGCATCTCAAAGAGGAATATCCATCCTGCAGGGTGTGAGTGTTCTGGTGTGTCAACCTATGACAGGAGTGTACAAGTTAATTATAGTTATCAGAGATTATTCTATATTAGTGCAGCAGCAAACCTGTTAGCCTGGTCTTTAGCTCTTCTGTTAACGGGGAAAGTAGTCACTTTATGTGTTATGGTTACACGAGCACATTGAAGCTTGCCAAAAAGATCTTAAAGGAAAAAAAGTCAGTGCACAAAGCCCATTGATTTTTGATATCTGTTGTATAAACTTTCACAAAGCCTTGGCTAGTAAGAAGAGATTATGTTCATTGGTTACAAATTGGAGGCTTGAAGAGGAGACAATGGCCCACAATTTAAAAGACTCAGTAGAAACCTTCTTACTCAAGTATCACACATAATCAGAGCCCAAAATGGAATGCTAAACTCTGTATTCATAACAAAGACTGTCATCATGATTTAAAAATAGGTATTGAAACTCTACAGTAGGATACTAAAACAAAAGAACATTTCAAATCAAGTCTCTGGCCTCTAACAGTGACATACAGAGCAGTTCTGGAAGTCAAGGTCTGCTTTCATGAAAAATAGTCATAATTAGAAGGGCACATAGAGGTCAGCTGGTATAGTCTCCTGACTTTTCACCCCCGACCTTACTTTAAAGAAACTAAGGCATGAAGAGCAGGGGGTTTGTCCCTGTCACAGAGCCACTTGGTGCCAAAGACACAAACTAGAACCCAGGTCTGCAGAATACCAGTTCACTGCTTTTTCCAACCTCCAAACACTAGAGATCCCACCAATATGTTCCTAGCTTTTACTGAAAACTTTTTGTTTTGTTTTTGGTTTTTTTGCAGTGCTAGGGACTGAAGCCAGGGCTCCACACATGCTAAGCAAACATTCTACCCTAGCCCCTATTAAAAACTCCCAACAAGCCAGGCATGTGGTGCATGCTTGTAATCCCAGTACTTGGGAGGCTGAGACAGGAGGATCACAGGTTCGAAGCCAGCCTCAGCTACTTAGTGAGGCCCTCCACGTGGAACTTAGTGAGGCCCTGTTATCAAAAATAAAGAATAAAAAAATGGGGCTGGGGGTGTAGCTTAGCTTGGAGGTACCCAGTACCACAAAAAAAAAAAAAAAACCAATAACAAAAAAAAACCCTCCCAACAAGTAAAACTACTTTTTAAAAGATTATAAAAACCCAGTTTTATCACTTCTCAGCCTTTTGGCTCTGATCAAGTGTAAAAACTCAGTTTTAATCATTTTTTATAATGAATACATTAACAGTTTTAACATGCATAATATGGATAGGTAATTATTATGTACCCCATAGCCTGCACAGATAAGAAAACGATACAAAAATATTTTTGCTCACAAAAGTTCAAGATTAAGGTGAAGCCCAAAGCCACTCTTTGTACATACAAAACTTCACCATTTTACAGATTAAAGATAAAAGGGATTTCAAAAAGTGTAAGAAAATGGCAGGTATTGAACTTTCAGTAGTATGGACCTAGAAATTTAGGTTGGAAAATGAACCTTTTGTTTTTTTCCCCAAATCCCAATCCAGCTCAACCCCAAATTGAAGGGATTTAGAGCATATTCCACAAATCCTAACCCAAAGCATCCCAGAGAATGAATGGAATGATGCCAGGTCATCTCCCCACATGTAATTCAATTCAAGCCACAGAATAGCCTAAGCAGAATGGGTCAAAAACTCTCAAAGTAGTAGGTTTGCCCGAAATGGGTCAAGGCTCAGATTTTAACCAAAATTGTAAAGCAAATCAACAACATGGAATTATGATCCTGGTCCTCACTGTCATCTGATGCCATTATTGCTGTCATACTGTGAATTACACTAAACACTGGTGCTATTATTGTGGTGCCATGGTGGATTCAACATGAATAGGAACGTGAAAGGCTGCAATAAGCAAAACTGGGAAGTTTGCTTTGGTTCTCCACTCGTCTTCCATTCCCAGGGCATCTTTCCTTCCCAGGGAAATCACAAGTCCCTTCATCTCCATCTGGTTTGTCAGAGTCCTTCCCCAGGCTTCACCTTCGAGCTGGCCACAGTCTCTGAATCAGGCTTGACATCCTCCTGGTCCTGACAACTTAGCTTCTCATGTCCTGCCGTACAAAGAAGATGGCAGGCGAACCCAGGCTGATTTATTAATGATTGAAGGTGATTTAGTGCTGGTTTGACAGCGTTCTAAAGATAGAAAGAGTGGCAAACTCTCTTGTGAAACTCCCAGGTACCTGCCAATAATTGTCAACTCTCATAAATCAGCATAGAGGGAAAGCACGATTCTGTAGTACGATTCTCAAAAGCCAAGAAGACAAGGTCGTGTGAATCAAAAACCAGGCTAGAGGAAAAAGCTATGGCAGGGAGAGAGGAGGTTGATTATTTCGACCTTCACTGTGTCTAATCATGTCTAAGGCCAGTGCACAGGGATTAGCTCCTTTCATGAGAGAAGCAGAAGGGCAAAGTCAAAGATTTAGAATCAGGCTAACGTGAGTCCACCACTTATCAGTTGAGTCGACATGGCCAAGTTGCCTAACTTTGCTAAACCCCAGCTTCCTTGCCTGTATTTCATAGGAATATTTTGAGGATAGCATGCACTAATAAGTATGAAGTGCTTTGTGCAGTGCCTTGCAAAAAGTGGGTGCTCAACAGTGTTAAATCATTACTATTATGCTTTTTAATATTAGCCATGCTCAACAAGGCATGGTGGCACACACCTGCATCCCAATACTTGGGAGGCTAAGACTGGAGAATTACAGGTTCAAAGCTAGCCTCAGAAACTTCATGAGGCCCTCAGAAACTTAGCAAGACCCTGTTTCAAGATAAAATAATAATAATAATAATAATAATAATAATAATAATAATAATAATAAAGACTGAGGGTGGGTGTAGCTTGGAAGTAGAATGCCCCTGGTATCAATCCCCAGTACACACACATATACACAACCACATGCACACACATAAATTATATGTATGCATGTTTGTCATCATAGCAAGCTTGTGCACTTTCTGTCTCATTTCAGCAACAGCCTTGGACACTGAAGAAGGACATCACATAGCATCCAGGCTTTTCCATGACACAGAACTGCCTGCTCTGTCTCTTACTGATTGTGTGACCCTGAACAAGTCACTTAACTTCTCTGAACTTCCTCCAATTCCTCATACTTGTAATTAACAAGGAGGGTTTGCTTTGCTTCCTTGTTTTCTTTTTCCCCATACTGATATGTAAAGTCTGAGTGGAGAAGGGATTCTTATCTATCTTGTTTATCATAGAGCAGAGTCCAGCTAGTAGAAGATATTCCTAAAATATCTGAGGAGTAAAAAGGAAAATAGATAAAAGATGCTGATGAAGGAACCTTTCTAGGTTCTATGGCATAACTAGACTGTACAACCCATCAGAGCAGGAACTGTTTCTACTCATCATATCTATACCCAGCAGAGTAAACTAATAACATTTAAATGGATGCATATATGAATTCTCCTTTTAGGAACAGTCTTGCTGGTCCTCATGGTCCTTGAGAACCTGTTCTAAGGGCATCTGCAAGGTATCAGTGAGAGGGTGTCTGGGCCAAGTATCAGGATCTGTCCTGTGCCTTCAATGCTGAGGTTCTCAACATTTAATGTGCATAGGAATCACCTGGGAACATCATTAACATTCACATTCTTGGTTCTTGCCAAACCCAACGCTGGATTAGTAGGATGGATGAGTGGGCCCTAAGAATCTACGGTTTTAATAAGCTGTCCCAGATGTTTCTAGTGTGGAATGTTGAGGCTCACACTGACAACCCCTCTTTAAAATGTTCACCTCCAGAAATGTCTCATTCAAGGTGAATGAGACAATCTAATTGAAGAGATAATATAGAAGAACTTTGAGGAAAATTGAAGGCACACTTGAGGGTTAGTGAGAACAGGAACTCTAAGCACTTTGAGAGTGCATAGAATGGAGATGTCTAGGTGGGTTCTGGGGTCACAGTTCACTCTCCAGCTTGATACAAAGAAGAAAGAAAGCCATTCTCTTATTAAGCCAGAAGACTAGAACTAAAGTCATTCCCCTGCATACCAAGCCACTGCAACTGAGTGATGAGTTACCAATACAGTTGATATCCTCGATATCTTAGAAAAAAGATGTGTTGTGGTTTGGGCTTGAAATGTCCCCCAAAAGTGTTGAAACCACATCCCCAATGCAGCAACACTCAGAGGTGAAATAATTGAATCAGGGCTCCTATCAGTGTGGTAAATCCACTGAAGGAGTAATAATTCAAATGGATTTACTGGGTGGTAACTCAGGCAAGTCAAGAGTGACTGGAGAAGGTAGATCACTAGGGGTGTGGCTTTGGGGACTCTAACTGTCCCTGGTTGCTTCCCATTGCTTTCTCTCTCTCTCTCTCTCTCTCTGTCTCTCTCTCTCTCTCTCTCTCTCTCTCTCTCTGCTTTCAGCCACCATGACATGAGAGGAGCTTTTCGCCGTAGTTTCTGCCTTGGAGCCAGTCAGGTATGGACTGAAACCTCTGAAGCTTCCAAAAGCGTGAGCCTAGATAAACCTTTCCTCCTGTAAGTTGTGCTTGTCGGGTGTTTTGGTCACAACAATGGAAAAGCGGAGTAAAAAAAAATGTATCCTGATGGATTTTATAAGATGGCACAGGGCTAAATAATTCTGTAAATCTTGAAAGGTGACAAAAGTTATTAGGAGCTGACTAAGGTCCTGGTGACACTTATTTACTGTCCAGAATTATTTTTTGTTTGTTTGTTTGCTTCTTAGATGAGTTCAGTTCTAAAGTCTACCATCATGGATGAGGTTTAGAGGGCCTCTGAGAAAGAATGGGGCACAAAAAAGTCCTGGATAAAGAGTAAGGAAACTTGAGTCCCTGTTTGATATAGTAAATGGTGTCAGAAGGACACAGGACTCAGAGTTCCTTCTGAAATCAGGACAACAGATGAGTCTGGGCAACAATAATGAAGAATGTATGAGGGTGAGAGTGGTTGGCATTAAATAATCAGCCTGCTAGGCATTCTCAGGATTGTACTAATGCCAGTTAAGTGTGATTTCAGGGAACATTAGGTTAGTGACTCTTGAGCAAGTCACTAGTTTGCATGATTTTTAGGATTATACAGTGGATATACTCTATGGTATATGCTCTTCTGTATGTAAGAAATAAGTTTAATAAGAAGAAAAGTGCATTGGGGGGGTGTAACCTAATTTCAAAAGTCTGATCTTTTCCCATAATATAATTCCACTGAAAGAGGCACAGCTAAAGGAGCTTCTGAAGAAATTAGGTAATAGCATAGTCTTTAAAAATATAAGTGACAGGAAAACAACTTTGAAAACTCCATTTCTGTTTTTTGTTGTTGTTGTTGTTGTTTTGTTGGGTTTTTTTTTACTAGTTTTCAAGAGCCCGAAAAATATCAGGGACAAGGAATCAGGATGGATACTTATAAAATGCATAAAGAGAAGATGACAGATTTGAGGGGGAGAAGTTAACAAGTTCTTACTTCATTAGGATAAAGCTGTTGGTTTAATTAGTATTTACTGCACTTCTACAGGAGAAAGACACTGGTCTACGCAATCAAAATACTGAAGAAGAGGGTTTTCTTTCATATATTAAATAAATTCAAGCTAATTAGAAGTCATGATCACTTCCTTCCAAAACTACACCCTACAAAATATATAATGAAGTATGTCATATTCCACAATTGGAAAGTCCCTTATCAGCTCCAAGAACTATGTTGCCACCTCACCTCAACACTTCAACTTACCAGAAAAATCATTTTAAATATCATGTTCAATTAATTTTTCTCTGTCTAATCATTTTACTTCATTTCGCACACTTATTGAAATTCAAACCCTCACTAGGATGAGGGTGGTCGTTCTCATTCTGCAGTTTTCTAGTAGATTTTTTTAAAAAATCATTGAATTCACATTAGAGAAAGGAAATACAAAATGTTGAAAGTTTGCCTGGTCAATGTGAAATGTTGGCAAAATTCCACTCTCTGTTCGGCAGGATTCTAAGAAGATGAGCTCATGTATTTAGGGTAAAATTTAACTCTCATTTCTGTCCCCTAAGGGGTTCTTCCATTCATGGAGTTCCTTCTGAAATCAGGACAGCAGATGAGTTTGGGCAACAATACTGAAGAATGTATGGGGGTGAAAGTGGGTGGCATTGAATAATCAACTTGGTGCATTCTCAGGATTGTACTAAGGCTGGTTAAGTCTAGCTTAAGGGAATGTTAGGCTAAAACAAGTCAGTTTACAACTTCACATAGTCACTCTGTAATCAAAAAATAGTAGCAGTTTCCTCTGCTGTATGCTCAAAAGGTGGAGATGGAAACAAATAGATTTGCTGTTCTGTATTTGACCCCAATCAACAAGGAAGAACTGGCTGGAGATACGGAGGGGACAAGAACCTTGAAGAGACTTACAGCATTATCTTCAAGTTGATGAAAAACGAAGGAGGAATATATAACTCATATGTTCTTCTAGATTCCATACAAGATGTTTAAAAATCAGAGAAAAGAGTCAATGGAAGACAGAAACTATTAAAAGAAATACATCTCAAGAAATTCTAAAAATTATAGTCTCTGCTAAAAAAAATAAAATAAAATAGCGACCATGGTGAGGAAAAGGAAGAACTGGATTGGAGACTGAGATTGCACAGGCGGCTCGGGGATGAGCTCCAATTTTAGAGGAATTTGAATGTGAATGCTCCAGCTAACTCCACCTGCCCTGAGAAAATGCCTCTACCACCAGATCCCGCACCCCTAGAACACAGTTAAGGATTAGGACTTAGCATTTGCAGTGTGTCATGGTAAGATACTGAATGATGTTTACATATCATTGAATCCTCATCATGACTCTGCAAAGGAAGTATAATTTTCTCTAGTCTAAAAGTCAGACAAGTGAAGTTCAGAAAAATTAAATGCATTGTCTTAAAGCACATAGCTAATGATTTGTAGGGCTGGTATCATTATAAATGAGTTTATATTTCATAAAACATATGAGGGGGGTACTGGGGATTGAACTCAAGGACATTCTACCTCCAACCTACACCCTCAGCCTTTTTTTTTTTAATATCTTGTTTTGAAACAGGGTCTCATTAGGTTGCTGAGAGTTTCACTAAGTTGTTGAGGCTAACCTTGAACCTATGATCCTCCTATCTCAGCCTCCATGTACTGGGATTACAGGCGTGTACCACCATGCCCAATTTATATTGTACTTTTAAATAACCTAGGAAGAAGGTGTAATGGAAAGATAAGAAGATAACATAATGTGCACAGAGGGCAATAATGATGAAAATTAAGACATTGTATACTTAGTCTACACATTTCATTTATACCTGTCTAATCTACATATATATGTTACCATATATATTCACTTAATTCTTATGACAACTCTATGCAGTAGAATTTCTTATTGCATTTTACACAGGGGGAAACATTAAACAACCCACCCAAAGTCACACAGGCAGAAGTTCAAGTCATGCTCTGAAGCATGAAGATGTAATACCCTGTAGAAAGAGCAGAACAAGCCAATCTCTCTTTACCTTCAACTAGTCATTCAACAAAAACTTGTTAACCATCTGCTGGGAGCCCAGCACCTTTCAAACACTGGAGACAGAGTAATGAGCAAAACAAATAACACAGACAAATGAAAAGCCTTGCTCTTCTGGAACTTAATTTTTTTAGGGAGGGGCAGTCAGATAAAAAACAAGATAACATGAAATATATTGTATGTTAGATAGTGATAAGGAATACCAACAAGAAAAATAAAGCAGAGAAGGAGAGAGAAATTGAATAGAGAAATTGAATTGAAACTTTAGATGTGGTGTCTACAAAAGGCTTTGTTGACACTTTTGAATGAAAACATGAAGGAAGTGAGGGCTCGAGGCATGAAGATGTCTGGACAAAGAGCATTTGGAGCACAGGAATGGCAGTGCAAAGGCACTGATACAGTAGCCATCTAGATTCAAGGAAGCAGTATGACTGCAGCACAGGGGAGGCACAGTGGTAGAGGAGAAGACCAAACAGTAACTGGGGATAAAAAACAAGGAACCAGCCGGGCGTGGTGGCGCATGCTTGTAATCCCAGCATTTGGGAGGCTGAGACCGGAGGATCCGGGTTCGCGGCCAGCCTCAGCTACCTAGTGAGGCACTCCGCAACTTAGTGAGACTCAGTTTCAAAATAAAGAATAAAAAATAGGGCTGGGGGTGTAGCTCGGAGGTAGAATGCCCCTGAGTTCAATCCCCAGTACCACAAAAAAAAAAAACAAGGAACCATATCATAAACAGCTCTACAAGGTATGGTTAGAACATTGGCTTTCAACTGAGCAAGCTATGAAAGCATTATAAAGTTATGTGTAGAGGAATGACAGGACATGCTTTATGTTTTAGACAGATTGCTCGGGCTGCTGTGTATAAAACGGGCTAAAACAGAGCAAGGGTAAGAGTGAGGAAGCCACTCAAAAGGCTATTACAAATATCCAATGAGAGGTGGCAAAGGTTCTACAAAGGTGGCAGTGGACAAGGGGAGGAAGTGTCTGATTCTGGATGTATTTTAAAGGCAGAGTCCATGGAACGTGTTGATGGTTTGAGAAAAATAAGATAAATCAATGTCTCCAAGGTTCGGGGGCTAATCTATTAAAAGAATATAATCACCATTATAGAAATTAGGAAGGCTATGGGGATAGCAGGTTTGGAGAGGGGAAGAATGTATGTCAGGTGCTCAGTTTGATCATGTTCAGTTTTCAATGTTTATTTTATTATATCCATGTGGAGATGCTAAATAGGCAATGGAGTATTAAGGACAAATCTGCAGTTTTAGGGAATGCCTGCATTGAAGATATACATTTGGAAATCATCAACATGATAATATATCCATTTTAACAGTATGGATTCTGCCTATCCATGAACAGGGGAGGTCTTTCCAACATCTAGTGGCTTCTTCAATTTCTTTCTTTGGTGTTCTATAATTTTCATTGTAGAGGTCTTTCACTTCCTTTGATAGGTATTGTTTAAGCAACTGTTAATGGAACTGTTCTCCTGATTTCTTTCACAGCAGATTCATTGTGTGTAAAAAATCTATTGTTTTGTATATTGATTCTTGTCTCCTATTTTACTGAATTTAACAGCTCTAGAAGTCTTCTGCTGGATCTTCTAAGTATAGGATCATAGCATGTACAAATAGGGAAAACTTGAATTCTTTCTTTCCTGATTGTATCTCTTTTATTTCTTTCTCTTACCTAATTGTTCTGCCTAAAATTTCAAGTACTATATTGAATAGAGGTGGTAAGCGTGGATATCTTGTTCCTGGTTTTAGGGAAAATGCCTTCCGTTTCTCCCCTTTTCCATATGATACTGCCTTTGAAAAATATTCTTTTGAAGACATGAGGCTGGATGAGATCATAGAGAAATAGAAAAGAGAAAAAGGAGCATCATGAGCGACACTAGGGCATTCCAAGAGCAGTCATAGAGGAAAGAAAGAACCAGTAGAGAAGTAATTATGCAAAACGATAAAAGGAAATCAGAAAAATATGGTGCCATAGAAGTGAAGTTAAAAAAAAAAAAAAAAGAAAAAGTCTTTCAAGGAAGAGAGGCAATTCTATAATGGACCAAAGAGAGGAAGATTGATAATTTGGTCACTGAATTCAGCAATACAAGAGTCATTGGTGACTTAACAATAGCAGTATTGGTGGTGTGGAGATGAAATACCTTGACCACAGTCATGAAGAGCTCAAATACAAACATGACATTTAAGGATTTTTTTCTGAAAGGAAATACAAAAATAGGGTAGTAATTAAAGAAGAAAAGATGTTCTATGGAAACTGTTTTTAGATGAAGGAAATAATGACTATAGGGAGGCTGAAACAAGGGGATTGCAAGTTCAAGGATAGCCTCAGCAATGTAGAGAGACCCTCAGCAATTTAGTGAGACCCTGTTTCAAAACAAAAAATAAAAAGGGCTAGGGGTTTAGCTCAGAAGTAGAATTCTCCTTGGTTCAATTGCAAAAGAGAGGAGAGAGGAGGAAGAGGGAGGGAAGGAGGGAGGGAGGGAGAGAGAGAGGGAGGGAGAGAGGGAGAGAGGGAGAGAGGGAGAGAGAGAGGAAGGCAGGCAGGCTATATTCTGATAAGAATGATCCAGTGGAAAGGAAAGCTGGGAGAATTACTGCAGCAATGGCCTTAGGAAGGAAAAGCACTGAAGCCAGGAGCAGTGACATATACCTGTAATCCTAGTACTTGGAAGACTGTGACAGGAGGATTGCAGGTCCAAGTTCAGCCTCATTCAGCCTCAGCAACTTAATAAGAGCTTTTACAAAATAAAAAAATTAAAAGGGCTGGGGTGTAGCTCAGAGGTAGAATGCCCCTGGGCTCAATCCCTAGTAAGAAGAAGAAAAAGGTAGAGGAGGAGGAAGAAGAAGAAGAGGAGGCTAAGAAGGAGTAGGATAAAAAAATATCAATGAGATCCAGTGCCCACATGTAGGGAACCCAAGGCCAAAGAGAAGGCAGAGCATATGGACATACTGCTGGTAGACTGGAAGGAGTGCTAGGAAGAACTTCCAAAATCTCTTCTGTGGTGGCTTCAGTTTCCTTGGTGAAATGGAAAGCACAGTCATCAGCCAAAGCTGAGTAAAGGAGGAGGCATTAAAGATTGATGAGAATAAAGAGGAATTGAAAACATTGTCCAGGAATATAGAAAATTATATATATACATATAATATATATATATATGTGTGTGTGTGTATATATGTATATATATGCAATAAGAAAACACAGCACAAATGAGGGATGGAATTATAGCCCACTTAAGATGAGTGATCATGAATTCGAAGTACAAACAGCAGAGTTAAGTGTTTTTCTTTACCTGTGTTCCATAACAAAGCCATAAGCATGGAGGAGAAATGAGTAGGATTTAGCCAGGTTGGAATTTAGCCAAGACAGTACCACAAATCAAGGAAGAGAAGATGTGCACAAATGATAGTGATGATTAATCAAGTAATTTGAGCTGGGTAAAAGTGGAAATGAGATCACAAGGAGATAAATGGGCAGCCATTAAAATGTGATAGAATAAGTGGATTGAAACAAGGCTTTCCACACATACTTGTAAAGTCAGTGCAGTGCCCAAAAGCACCCAGCTGGAAGGGGTAAGTGAGCACTGAAATATAGTTTGAGCTACAAACCAGGAGCTCCAACATGGGATTGCATCACCCAGAGAGGACACATTTTCCTCATTCATCCACTCAGAGGGACCACAACACTGAAGAGTGGAGACAAGCACTCGGGGCACTCGCTGCCCCAGTAGATAGTAAGGAACAGACATTAGCAGAACATATTTTGAGGAAAGAAATTACATTAATTCTTATTTATTTCAGCTCTATGGGAATCTTAATTTAGCTCTTGAATAGTGTTTGATTTGAACAAGACTGCCTCTGATTTGTCTTTTCATTCAGCCTCAAAACGAAATCCTGTATTACTGAATATGGAAATCTTCCAGGTAAAATCATTTAGTATTGCCCAGGTATAGTGAGTTGGGTTTGACATAATGACCATTTTGCAGTCATAAATTTCCCAAATTATGGGCATACTGGCCCCTTTTCAGAAAAATAAAAATACTCAGCACCCCACCCTCCAGGAGCTTCCATCTCTCCTTATTTTTATTCAACACCCACCAATTGTGCCTAAAGCTACTACCACCCTCATGGATTGTTCCAGCACCCCCAGGAGAGAGCAGGTTTCATTGGTTTAGAGAATCTGTGTAGGTCCTGGTGGAACTGGAATATTGTCAGGATCAAGATACTTTAGGAAGCAGTCATAAAGGGTGGTCAGAGAGTTGAATATTTGAAATTAAGATTTTGGCAAGGTTCGAGTTAAGGATAGACACAAAGTCTTCTGGGGTGTGAATGATTATGAGAGGTAGCTGCTGAAATAGGATGGAGGAGAAAATAATTAAAGGGAAATCAAGAATTCTTCATATGACTATGTAAACCTTTAAGAAATTAATAATGAAGAAATAACAGTGAGCTGTGAGCTAAAATCTTCAAGAAATAAGGCAAAGTGATCCAAGGTACACTGACTGACTGCAGCAAGAAGTAGACACTATTGTATGATGTAGGTTGATGGCATGAGATTCATAGCTGAATGAGTTTAGAAGGCAGAGAGTGAAAGGTCTACTAGTGGAAATAAAGAGCAAAAGACTGTCTACCTCACATCCAGGTCCAACAGTACTGTCTCAGTATATATTATCACTGCTATAATCCAAAAGACCTGAACACACAACTTAGAGGAAGACTTATTTGCTCCTGGTTTCCTTGGGGATTTGGAGTTCCATCCATATGAGGCCAAGGACCATGGATCTCAGGACATGGCGGCAGGCAGAAGAGAGAAAGAGATCACAAGCCTTTGCTTCTTACATCACAGAAGCCAGAAGCAAGAGAGAGAAAGTAAGCATGGGGATTCAAAGACAAAAGAACAGTCCCTCAGGCCACACCCTCAGAGATTCACATAAATCATGATGATTTATCTAGTGATGAAATTACAATCATCATGGCTTAACTATATCAATCCTGAGCATTTCAGAGGACAATCTATATCTGACCATAATAAGTACAAAAAGGAAAGGAAAGAAAACAGCAATCTCTTGAGAGAGGTGCAGGAGCATGAGAGTCTTAGAGCAAGGAGATGAAAAGAAGTTTCAATGAAGCACTGAGGATTTAGGTGATTGTGCAGGCAATCGATGTTAAATTCCAAAAGTAAAATCCATTGGGAGAGAAGTACAGAGTCATAGAGGAATTAGGGTCTGACCATGACCATGGCCTACTCCAGGGCTTCATGCGCTGAGTGCTATGATGAGATTAGTGCTGATGGTCACCGTAGAAAAGGCACATGTGGTGAGGTGAGAGTGGTCTTTATAGGACCTTGAGGAATTTTACAGCACTCTCTTGAGGTCCACTGATGAAGAACTGCAGGCTAGCAGAGAGTGGTCATACCCTTTAGATTGTTTAACAAAAATCTAACAGGCCCAGTAGAGCTTTCTGCAGTGATTAAAAAATGTTCTATATCTGCACCATCCAATGTGGCAACTGCTAGCCACATGTGAACAGCACAGATCTGACCCCAACTACATGCCCAATCTTTTCAACCATTCTCTTCTGATGAACAGAAGGCCCACTCCTTACTTGTCCACCAAAGAAAATCTTTTTCAAGTTAGAAAGCACAAGATGAATGATACAAGAACAAACTAAAAACTCAAGGGAACAAGCACCTATTCCCTCTGAATAAATTGAAGTCTATGGTTCCTGAGAAATGATTAGAGATGATAATTAGAAATGGGCACATATTACCGTAAAGCTTAGGCTTTATGAGTTCTAGAACTGATTATTACTGATCTGGTTTCTGACACCTCCTAAAGAATGGGTTCTGAAGCAGCAGTAGCTCAGTAAGACAATGTCACAGGAACCTCTCAAGGGGCCATTATCATCCCTCCAGTAAGTTCTTTGCTGCTGTTAAGCATGCACTTCCTCCCAACCACAAACATTGTGAAGTTCAAGGCAGTCAGACCTGTGGTTGACCTGTGGTTGAGAGCTGCCAGCTGAGCTGCACAGATCCTACATACCTCCTGATCTAGTAAACAGAGAATTGAAGCACATAAAAATGGCTTAGAAGTGCTGTGTGCATGTATCTGTATCACTTTGAATCTCACTATAATGTATAATTACAATGTACCAATAAAAGTATTACAAAAAAATGGGTTAGAAATGATTCAGTGAGGAATACCAGATGGAATCATTTCCATCACTGCATACATAGGGCACTGGAGAGAGGAAAAAGAAAATAAAGCCAGTTATTTCAAATGCTTCATTGAAAGAGATTAAAAACATCATTTCCCCTCCTTTCCCCGGCGGGTTTTATTACTGTCCCCATGGCAGCCTCTGCAACACCTCATCAAGGATGCTCGTCACCCTAGACACTGGATCGAAGGGCCACTCCTTAGCAAACAGAAAGGCAAAAGACGGAGAACAAGGGATAGAATTTTGACATCTCCTGCCAATAAGCCTTGGGGCTGGGGATGGGGGAGAGAGAGATTTTTTTTTAATCCTTTCAGAAAACATGCATTTTCCCTTGTCTCCAAGGAGCCAGGGCCATTTGAGGATGGCAAGTATGTTGTATCGCCTCTTTCCCTCTGATGCAGTGTCTCCCTTTGTATAGCTCTGGGGACAGCCGCTTGCTGGGGTTAACACAGCAGCTCCACCACTGACCCTCAGGCAGACATGGCTTAATGAGTCACTAAGAGCTAGTCTTCAGGATCTATTAAGTCCAGAGAGAGGGGGCCCAGAAACATCTGTCTGCTCTGCTGGATGGTGGTGTCATGTGCAGGACATGTTTTCCTGGCTCCAGGAGTTAGCCATGCAGCTAATAAGCTGAATGCCAGTGAAAGGGAATCTGTGAGTCTCTAATAGAAAGCACTCTGTCATTCAGTCGCAGTGTCTGCAGTATTGTACTATTGACTGAAAAAAGCAAGCGTCACCAATTCTTGCCTGTTCTGGAAAAGGCACCAATTATCATTTTCATTGGTGTTTTGTGGGCAGTTCCTTTGTGAAATTTTCTCTTAGCATCATTAAAATCATGGCTACCATGATTACTATGGATTAAGAACCATAATCAAGGGCTGGGGATGGAGCTTAGTGGTAGAGTACTTGCCCAGCATGCAGGAGGTCTTGAGTTCAATTTCCAGTACCACAAATACATAATAAATAAATAAGTAAATAAATAAATTACAAGCACTTCAGATGCACTTTCTCCTATAACCATCAAACTACCATTTAAATGATAAGCAAATTGAGATTCATCCCTAGGTTTCAGCTATGACCTTAAGCAAGCTTGTAAGTGGTGGAGCCAGGGTGCTTTGACCCCAGAACCTCTTTTGATGATACTATTTGAATAAATGATGTCTAAGGTGGAAGGTACTCCAAGGATAGCATCAATCTTGCACATGCTGACTGTGCTGTGATCAAGTCCAATAAAAATTACCCTATGCAGTCTTACATTTCTACATATCTCATAATTTAAAAGAAAAAGACTCCTGTCTGGCTCCCAGGTTGGATTCTCAGTTCTTATGGAATCCCTATTCCCATCCCCCAAACTAATGATATTATTTGTGTTTGCAACTAAGCTAAAAGAGCGTTCTACAGGAAGTCATAATGGCTTGCAGTCACTACTTTAAATAAGCTTCCAGGTTTATTTCAAGATCATTGATAAAAATAAAAATAAAAATAATTTAAGAAAAGATCATTGATAATTAGTTTTGAAGAAGTCTTCAAAAATAGGAAAAACTTCAGAAGACCAAATACAGAAAAATATTATAACTGTGATCATGAAATTTCAGATTAACCTTTGACAGATCTTATGTGATTTGGTGAACAAGATAAAGAAATGAAATTACATATTAAATAACAAACATTTACTGAATGCTTACCATTTGTTCAGCAGTGTGATGTCTTTTAAATGATTTGTCTTCTGAGACAGGAGGATGTCAGGTTTGCAGCCAGGCTCAGCAACTTAGCGAGACCCTGTTTCAAAATAAAAAATAAAACAGAGCTGGGGGTGTAACTCAGAGGTAGAATTCCCCTGTGTGCTCAATCCCTAGCACCAAACCAAGCAAACAAAACAAAATAAGACTGGGATGTAGCTCGGAGGTAGAAGCCCCTGGGTTCAATCCTCAATACCACAAAATAAATAAAGAGACAATTTGTCTTACTTATCACTTCAGCTCTTACAGGTAAATATTTCTCCATTTTATAGATGATGAAACCAAGGCTCATGGTGGTTCCATTAGTTTCCCAGCGTCACCCTGTCAATAAGCAAAGAGCTTCAAATCTGGTGCTAGGGACAGAATGTGCGAGTCTCCTCAAATGTGTATGTTGAAGTCTAAATCTCCAGTATGGTTAGACTTAGGGATAGAGCCTGTGGAAAGAAAGTAGGTGAATAGGGTGAAGGTCTCATGATGGGATTAGTGCCCATAGAAGAGGAGAGGCAAGGAAGCTTCCTCTTTCTCTCTCTGCTATCCACTGTGTGAGGAAACAAATAATTTCTAAATGATTTACCTTCTGAGACAGGAGGATGTCAGGTTTGCAGCCAGGCTCAGCAACTTAGCGAGAAGAAGATGACTGTCTGCAAGCCAAGAAGAGAGCTTTCACCAAACACTGCACCCAGAAGCATCTTGGTAGTGGACTACTCAGCTTCCAGAAACATGAGAAATAAATTTGTGTTGCTTACCCACTCCAAGCCAGGCATGGTGGTGCACACTTGTAATCCCAGTACTAGGGAGGTTGAGATAGGTTCAAGGCAATCTTGAACAACTTAGCAAGGCCCTCAGAAACTTAGCAAGACCCTGTCTCAAAATAAAATAGGACTAGGGGTGTGGAGGTAGAATGCCCCTGGGCTTAGCCTCCCGTACCAAATATTAAAAAAATAAATAAATAAAGTACTCAGTTAGTGGTATACTGCTATAGCAACCCAAACTAAGACGTGTGGGTAGCAACCATAGATTCCAACTCATAGGAAAAAATCAACTGGTTGAATCTAAAGTAGAGGTGTAGATTAGTAGATTGGTATGAATCTCAGAGCAAAATCTGTAGAAAGTTCTAGACTCTGCTCTCCTTGCTCCTTCTTATTCGGTCTCATGCTTATTGGTATTGCAGATGGCACAAATAACTCCAATTGGCAAATTCAAAATCACATTGGAGGATAGGTGAGTGATGTTATTTAAATTAAATTGTCACAAGTAGATTTACAAAGTCAATTATCTGATTATGGTGCGGGGGGGAAAAAAAACTGGATAAATAATGACTCATTTAAATTTTTCCTTTAAAAGCTGAAACTCTTTAGGCTTTATTAGTAGATACAGAGTGGAAGGTTGAGATCAAATCTCTGTACTGTGTTTTAAAGAAACTCCTAAGCAAAGCAATCTGAAAGGGAGCCATGCTATATACATTGAATGATCTGAATGTGGAACATGTGAGTCTGAAAAGATACAGGAAGATAATGTATGTCCCTGAGAATATTAAATAGAGATATTATTTGAGTGGGAACTACCCGCTGGAAGTTGTTGGAATATATTTACTGTGCAGAGTGATAAAACACACTAATGAAGACTTCTAGCCCAGGGAATGACCCAGTGAACAAATGAATGAAATGTTAGAGCAGATGCTAAATGGACATCTCTCAAGGTGTAGTGTCCAAAGAATACTGAATAGGGGAGGTTAATTTTCTTATGTTCTTACTTCTCATTCTATCACACTGTCCAGTTGCTAAGGGGCATTCACAGGGGCTAGAGACTTTTCACTGACTCTAAGGAACCCCATACTCATACTATTACCCTTCTCTAGGGCATTTCTCCTTGGACCAGATGTGTTGGACCATCAGAAGCCAAGCATATCAGGAGAAGACCACATCTGATTCTCTGTCTCCTGTGGCATCTAGCCTAGTGCTCCATTAACCCCTAGCAGAAGGTCAGGCAGGAAATTGGCCAAAAGCCGTGTATTTCAAGATCAAGGTCACAAAGCCACACATAAAAAAGATGGAAGCTAGAAAGTCCCTGCAGATGCAGGGAACACATTCCATTAGCAGGTGGGTAACAATGTCCCCAGGTGCCCCCATTGCTACTGTCCCCCAGAGAAAGACGTGCATTGAAGAGAAGGTGCAGAGCAGCAAAGTGAATGTCCTATGTCCCAGGCAGTGCTTCAAATACATTAAATGCATTAACTCTTAATTCTTCCACAACTCTATGTGGTAATATACCCTTTTTAGATTAAGAAACTAAAGCCAAAAAAGTATTGACAACTCCCCCAAGATCACACACCCGTAAGTATGGAGCCAGGATTAGAGCCAGGCAACCCAACTGTGGGCTCCCAACCAAGCTCTGTTTTGTTCATAGAGCGTGAATTTGTACCTCCAGCCACTCTTCTTTTTAGAGGATGGGGGGTAATTGGGTTTGAGCCAAGGGGCTACACCCACAACCCTTTCTATTTTTTATTTTGAAACAGGGTCTTGCACCCAGGCGTGGTGGCACACACTTGTAATCCCAGTACTTGGGAGGCTGAAACTGGAGGATCAGGGTTTGCGGCCAGCCTCGGCTACTCAGTAAGACCCTCCACAACTTAGTGAGACCCTGTTCCAAAATAAAGAATAAAAAATAGGGCTGGGGGTGTAGCTCGGAGGTAGAGTACCCTTGGGTTCCATCCCCAGTACCGCAAAAGAAAGAAAAGAAACAGGGTCTTGCTAAGTTGCTGAGGCTGGCCTCAACCCTGCAATTCTTCTGTCTCAGACTCCCAAGTACAGATGTGTGCTACCACACCCAGCTCTCCATCCCCTTCTTAAGGTGAAACTGTGAGAGGCAGCTTCTGACATTACCACACAACATGTGTTTGATAAATAATAATTGAACTGAAGTAGCACTGAAAATCATTTGGAACTTGTTGAGAGTTCCAATTTACTTATTTCAAAACTGGAAATATCTAGATATATCTTCTCAGGCTCTAGTTTAATCCTCAGAATAAAATCTGCTTGCCCTCCATATTCCACTTAGTCTTTGTGGTTTTTATTTTATTGATATGTTGTTTCTTAGCATAGGACACCCAGTCATTTATTTGGGCTTTTGCAAACCAAAAAGAAACATAGAGACCTAAGTCTCTAGCCACTTGTGGGTGTTTCATTTCTGAAGGGGGAAAAATGTATTTAAACTTGTCAGCTGGTAACTTAGTAAAGGAAGTTAGATCTTCACCAGAAAGAACTCTTGTCCTTTCCTTAATACCTATTCAGGGATCAAGATAGACTAGTTAGGAGTTTAGTTGAAAGCCACAAATTAAGAAAATTTCAAGTTTCCAAAGGTTCAGAGTTAACAGAGGCTGAAAACTCCATCAGTATGAACTGGGGTCCAAAGAACATGGCCTCAGCCTTTGTCCAGCTGGGACAGGACCTAAGCTCTCATACAACACAGTCATAACAGCCTCAGTTGAGAAGCCAGCAGATGTCCTCCAGGAGCAAGAGTGGACTTACCAGGAATCCATATGGGCCTGGCCTTCACTCCATCCAGCTGGCTCTCAGTTGCAGCAAGGCAAATTCCACCAGCCAAATGAACCCCAGCAGCTGTGGTAGCCTGGAGGCTCCATCCTCTATAATACATCAGGCAGCCAGCCAGTTCTGAGCAGACTCTTTTCTCTCTTTTTTTTTTAATATACTTTTATTGGTGCATTATAGTCTCACATCATAATGTAAATCATGTTGATAGTGACATACATGCACACAGCACTTGGTAGGCTTTCCCCCAGCTCCCTCCCCATCCTCCCCTTCCCCAAACAGGGTCCTGAGATTGACATTGGTATTCTCACATATGTACATAAAGCCAATGGTAGTAATTCTTTCAGTGATCCTCACTCTTCCCCTCTCCTTTCCCTAGACCACCTCCCTGGCTCCACTGAGGTTTCTCCTCCATTTTCTGGAATCTCTCTGATATCCCAATTACTCCCTAGCTTCCACACATTAAAGAAAACATATGACCCTTCACTTTCTGTGACTAGCTAATTTCACTTAACATAATGTTCTCTAGGTCCTTCCATTTTCTTACAAATAACATAATTGTGTTCTTCTTTATTGCTGAGTAGAATTCCATTGTGTGGATATCCCATAATTTTGTAATCCACTCATCTGTTGATGGACACCTAGGTTGGTTCCATGATTGGGCTATTCTGAATTGTGCTACTATGAACATGGATATGCATATATTAATATACTTATCTGATTTCAGTCCCAAGAGTGGTATAATTGGATCATATGATGGATCCATTCCCAGTTTTCTGAGGAATTTCCATAGCAGCTGAATAATTTGTAATCCCAACAGTGTAGAAGAGTTTCAATTTACCCATACCTTGACAACATTTATTGGTTTTTGTTTTGTTGGGGTTTTTTGTTGTTTTTTTCTTTTTCTTTTTCTTTTTTTTTTTTTTTTTTGACTCCTAATGATTGCCCTTGTGATTGGGGTTAGATGGAATCTCAGTGTAGTTCTGATTTGCATCTCCCTGATTGTTAATGATGTTGGACATTTTTTCATGTATTTATTGCCCATTTGTATTTCTTCTTATGTGAAGTGTCTATTTAGTTAAATTGACCTTATCTTGATTGGGTTATTTGTTTGTTTCTTTTTTAATGTAAAGTCTTTTAAGTTCTTTGCATATTCTAGATATTAGTCTTCTATCAGAGGGATAATTGGCAAAGATCTCCCATTCTGTAAGCTTTTTCTTTAGATTGCTGATGGTTTCCTTTGATGAGCAGAAACTTTTTAGTTTAATGCCATATCATTTACTAATGAATCAGCTCCAGCCCTCAAAAGGGAGGAACAGGAGACACATCCACATGTGTGAGGTCTCTAGACTATATGTCACTCTTAACACAGTCATCTCACTTCAATCTTCAACAAGAATGCCCACTACCTTCCAGGAAATGCTCTGGTTGCTAAGAATTCAACAATGGACAAACCAGACAAACCCCCTGCTCTTGTAGAAGTTACATTTCAAATCCATCCTAAGGAAACAACAGAACTATATCCCCAAATTATATATAGTATTATTATAATTGTAAGATATTGGAAATAACCTAAATAACCAACAGTGGTAGACTGGCTAAATAAATTGCAGTACATCCACATAAGATCACACAATGGCCATTTTGTACTTTTTGTTGTTATTGTTGTGCTTTGTTTTGATTTTTGATACTGGAAATTGAATCCCGGGGCATTCTACCTCCAAACTATACCCCCAGCCCTTTTGACTTTTTATTTTTAAAGCAGGATCTCACTAAGTTGCTGAGGGTCTGACTAAGTTGCCAAGGCTGGCCTCAAACCAGTGATCTTCTTGTCTTAACCTCCAAAATACTGGGATTACAGGCATGTGCTACCACACCCAGCTCAATAGCCATTTTTTTTTTAAATCATGGTACAGAGAACTCAAGAAAATCACAGCTAAGAAAACAACCCAATCAAAAAAGTGGGCAAAGGATCTAAACAGACACTTCACAAAAGAAGAAATACAAATGGCCAATAAATGCATGAGGAAATGTTCCACATCATTAACAATCAGAGAGATGCAAATCAAAACTACCTTGAGATTTCACCTAACTCCAATCAGAATGGCAATCATAAAAAACACGAACAACAACAAATGCTGGTGAGGGTATGGAGAAGTGGGAACCCTAATACATTGTTGGTGGGAATGCAAATTAGTTGCAACCACTTTGGAAAACAGTATGGAGGATCCTCAGACGAATGGGAATGAACCTACCATATGATCCAGCAATACCACTTCTGGGTATCTACCCAAAAGAATGGAAACCAAACTATCAGACCGATGCATGTGTATCTATGTTTATAGCTGCACAATTCACAATTGCCAAACTGTGGAACCAGCCAAGATGTCCATCGACAGATGAATGGATTACAAAACTATGGGATATGTACACAATGGGATTTTACTCAGCCATAAAGAAGAACAAAATCATGTTATTTGCCGGCAAATGGATGCAACTGGAAAACATTATGTTAAGTGAGATTAGTCAGTCACAAAGAGTTAAGAAGCATATGTTCTCCCTAATATGTGGATGCTAGGGAGAAGATGGGGCATACGAGGGTCTCCAGATGAAAAGGAGAGATCCTCAATAAGCAAAGAAGTTGACTTAACTGAAGGGGATGGAGGGGGGGACACACCCTAATGCACATGATGTGCTTTCACAAATATATCAAGGTCAATCACTAAACTGAACTTGAGAAGGAGGAAGGGCAAGGGAGTAAGGTGGGAATTGGGGAAGGGGTTAAATGAGAAATGTGTGCATATATGCCTTTATCAGCTTGTACCTAACAAAGATGTATGATTACAATGCACCAATTATTATATAAAAAATCAAAATAATAAAAAAGAACCCCCAAAAAATCATGGTAAACAAGAATACCTATTATTTCAACTTTTCAGTATACTAAATAAAGGAAAAGAAAAGATTGCAAAGCATAGAGTATAATATGCCTTCAAAGTTCTGAAAGAAAAAAGTATATATGCATATAAAAATAAATTGAAAGAATACATATCCAAATATTAACCACAATTATATTTGGAGGATGGGATTAGTGGTGACTTCACATTCTTCTTTGTATTTTCTACAAAGTTCATCTTTTGCCAAACTTCTACAAAAAATACATATCTTGGTCAAATTCTAACTGAAAAATAAAGCCCATACCAGGTAGTTCAATATTAGGAATTTAATATGGGGAACTATTTATAAAGGTTTTATAAGAGATGGAAGGTAGCAGGTGCTAAGTTTGGCCTAAGGCTGCCTCTCATTTTAAGTCTGGCTTAGAGGTTTCTCCATATAAACAGATTGTAACTTACTCGTAACAAGTAACTGAGTCTCAGCCAATTGCAAGCTGCTAACTGTTTAAAGCATGTTCAAATAAGACAGACACGAGTGATAACCAATCAGACTGTCTCTGTATCTCACTTTCATTTTCTGTTGTCACTTCCTTTTCTGTAGCTATGAATATAACCTACACGTGTGTTGGTGTGGGGAAATTCTGAACCATTCTGTGTCCTGACTATCACTGGATTCTAGAATCACAAATAGATTCCACTAAGATCTACAAAGCTAGATTTGTTGTAATTCTGTCTTTTGACACAGGAAACAGTGAGATAGTCTGGCAATTAGCAACATCAAAGAAGCTGGGACCAGGAAGTGAGAGGGAAAAGAGAGGAGGCCGTATTATTATTACTGTCATGGGATAATGTGGTCCCACTCGTGGGTCCTTGGCCTCCGTGATAAAAAGAATTTTAACACGTGCCAGTGAGGAACAACAGGCAGGTCTTCATTCAGGAAAATCAGGGAAACAGGTAAGCGGAGATCTTCTGAGTCACGGAACAGGAGGGCAAACGAGAGAGTGAGAAGGGGCTTCTCCCTTTTTTATAAACTTTTAAGAGGGGTGGGCACAGAAGAAGTCTGGACCTCCTCCTTCTTCAGGTATAGGTGGGCGATAGGTAGGCGTTCCAGGTTGGATCCTCCTCTTCCTCAGGTTTTAAGATGGATCTGATCTTGGCTGTGAATCTCAGGTGTCCTTGGCCCTGAATCTCAGGTGGGGGCAGGGCTTCAGGGGATTAGGGTGTGGGACCTCCTAAGAAACTTCCAAGGGGTGGAGTTAGCTTAAAACTCTCCAGAATTTAAAACTATATTTTTCCTTTTCCTCCCAGTGTCTCCTTCCTACCTAAATTTTATTCTTCCTATTCTACCTCATCATTACCAGAGCCAGTAGACAGAGCCACTCGATGGAATCTGTGGCTTCCAGCTGAGGAGACGTGGCCACTTCTGGAATAGTACTTGAAGCAAAGAGGGGAAGAAATAGCTTGGTTCTACAACATAGCACCTCACACGCTCCAGACCCTGGTAGCACTTCACACTAGCTGAGTCTGAAATCACTTGGCAAAGGATCCTGGGAATTTTCATTTAAAGGGAAACTATCTGTACCACAGAGCAGTCCAAAGGGGAAAGTGTGGATCTGAGAGTAAACACCCAGGTGACCCGTGAAACACTCCTTAATCGTGGAAACAATAAATGCTACATTTTTTAGAGAAAAGGGAAAAAACTAAGGCATATTTTCAAAGTCTTATTCCTTCCTCTTGCAATTCAAGAACTTAAGATTCAATGAAGCCCTTGTTTTCAAGTCATATAGAGGCATATACACTGTCAGAATAAACATTGTCAGAACGCTGAAGATGTTAAGATCTTTGTCAGATTCTCACCCTCGCCCTCCCCAGCATCTCTCAGCTGAGCACCCTCTGTTATGGCACCCACTTGGGCAACCCCCCCCCCGCCACCCCCATACACACACACATACACAAATTCCCAAGTAAGTCATACCTGTTCCCTAAGCCACATCATAGAGGTCCCATTTCCTGTCAGAAAATAGATGAGATTTAGTGTTGAGGTTGGGAGAAAGGTATATTTGAAACAACAAATTAGTTACTTTCATGATCCCAAAGAGCTCGTGTTTAAAGGACTACAAATCTTTAAAGTAAATTTTAACATTTTTTTTTTTTTACCAAGGACTTGAAATTTACCCAAAACTGTACTTGGAACTATAAAATACAAAGAAAACTAAAAGCAGGTCCTTTCCTACAGAGCACAGATAAAAAGTTTTCTGGTTATTCAAGAAAAAAAAAAATTGGAGCTTCCTTATAATCTGTCAGTACTCCCTTCTAGCTCCACCTTCAAGATAGATTTGATCTGGCCACTGCTCACAGTCTTCCTTGGAGCAACTCTCTCAAGCCTTTATTATTATATTCTTTTCTTTTCTTTTCTTTTCTTTTTTTGGCACTGGGGATTGAACTCAGGGGAATTCTACCTTTGAGTTATACCCCCAACCCTATCTTTAATTCTTTATTTTGAAACACAGACTCACTAAGTTGCAGAATGCCTCACTAAGTAGCGAACCCAGATCCTCCGGTCTCAGCCTCCCAAATGCTGGGATTACAAGAGTGCGCCACCATGCCCCTGGCTTATTATTCTTCTTTTCTAACAGTTATTTTACCTGATACTGAACACTTGTTCAAATGTCCCCATCTTTCAGAAAAAAAATAAAGAAGAAAATTTCCATAAATCCCACACCCCCTCCAGCTACCCTATGATCCTTCTCCTTCAAAGTGTCATAGCCAAAGTTCTATTTTATCTCACACCTCCCATGTATTTTTTAGTCTTCTGCAACCTGACTTCCACTCAAAGGAGCCACTGAAATTGCTTTTTTTTCTTTTCTTTTCTTTCAGGTACTACTGGAGATTGAACCTAGAGGTGTTCTACCTCTGAGCCACACCCCTAGTCCTTTATTTTTTATTTTGAAACAGGGTCTTACTAAGTTGCTGAGGGCCTTGCTAAATTGCTGAGGCTGACCTTGAACCTTCCATCCTCCTGTCTCAGACTCCCAAGTACTGAGATTAGAGGTGTATGCCACCATGCCTGGCTTGCTTTCATCTTTTTGTGACCAAATCCAGTGAGTACTTCAGCCCTTCACTTACGGTCCTTGCTCATCCACATAGTGTACGTTGGCTCTCCCTTCTGCACAAAACCATCTGCTACTGCATCTCTAACTCTGTTCCCCTCTGGTCCACTCCTGTTCCTTAGTACACCTCATCCCCTTGTGCTCATACTTTCAGTACAGGTGTCCCCTCTACTTCTGTCCTTGCTCCTTATCTCTTCCCACTCCACATACTTTTTCTTGCCAGTTTCATCTATCCTTGTGATTTCTCTTACAGTTCACAGACTGGTGATTCCAAGCTTATCTCCCCACCCCAGATCTCTGGCCAGAGATTCATGACGGTATTTACTGCCAGCTCACATAAATCAGAAGCACCTCACGCTCTACATATTAAAATATCTTCACCTTTCCTGCCAACTTGTCTCAGTCTCTGCGAAGAGCCTTCTACTGGGTGCTACAATTCATTCCTGAGTCTTCTTTTTCCATCATCTACATCCTATCTATCCTTTTTTTTAATATGACACATACCAATAGCTTTGTCCCCATTTCCACTACCGTTGCCCTAATCCCAACTTTTAGCATTTCCTTATTACTCTCTCCATGCCCAGCATTGCCCCTCCAATCCATTATTCATCTGTGTCATGGTGACTTTTATAAAAAGCAGCCCTGGCTAGGACTCTTAACTGGCTTCCCTTTGTATACACAGTTTGCAAGCTTATTGGTGGAATAGTAAAGCTGCCCAGGTTCTGTCCTGCCTCTCTATGTTCTTGCACTTTTGCCTCCCTCAACTTCACCCTTTGGTGCTTTGCTTAAGCCCTGGTGAACCACTTGCAATTCCCCAAAGGAATCATCTGTGTGTCACATCTGCCTGGACCTCCCACCCCATCCTGTCTAGTGTTTAACAGTTATGAGATCAGGCTCTGAAGTAAGATCACCTAGATTTAGGTCCAGGCTCTACCACTTATTAGCAGTGCTCCTTTGGGAAAATTGTTTAATTATTCTGCACCTCATCTTCCTTGTCTGCAAACTGGAGGCTATGTCCTGGAATCATGCACAACATACCGAGAACCATTCCTGATACGTAAAAATACTCTATACATGATGGTAGTTGTGACTATTAATATTTATTTACCTGTTATCTGTTATTTGTCACAGCCTCTAGAAAGACTCTCCTGACCCCTTAGGTCTAGGTTAGGAACTTTCAAACCAATCCATACAATCTTCTATCCTAGCATATCCCATATTCTGTTTATACGTCTGTCTCCCCCACAAAACTATGAGCTCTTTAAGGGCAGAAACTCTCTTCCTAGTCTCAATATCCCCAACACTAATTCAGTGCTCAATTGGATAGAAGGACTTTGCCAAGAAGGACTATGAAAGGGCACTAGAAGAGCCTGAAGGGAAATACAACCCATCAATCATGCTCAGCTGGAGCCAAGAGCCCTTTAACCCAGCTGTACAGATGTAACTAGAAATTATGCAATGAGAGGAAAGTTGGGGGTGACAGGGAAGATCTGGGACTTGCTCACATACGGAATTATGAATCTCTGGGTGCAATAAATTTCAACTGCTTAATCACTCTGAGGGGTGAAACATTTTGCAAATGGAAGTGGACTATCATTGTCCCATCTACTCAATTACAGAAGAGCATTTCCCTCACTGCTAATGGGCTCTCTGGGTGAGTTCCTACAAGATTTGCTACATTTCCTGGTCTTTGGTGATCTAGTAACACCGGATCCTTTAACTCCAGGTATTTCCTTCTGAAAGTAAATTCCTTTCATGTGACAAAATCTGCCCTCATCCAGGTGAAAGAATGAGATGATGTCACCTTCACAGGCATCCAGTGTGGTGTGCTGCAATTTTAAAAAGTTAAATGGCCAAACCATGTCTCCGTGTCCTGTCTCTATAAAAATTATTATATTTACGAATGCATGCACTACTTGCTAGGCACCAGTAGCCAAATATTATATAGAACATAGGGAGGAATTCTAAAAACGAATAAAGAAAACAGTTTTCATAACAGTATGACTAATTTTTCACAACAAAAGCAAAAACTAAGAGAAAGGCAGCTAGGCAGTGGTTAGGAATGCAGGTTTTAGAGTGAGAGAGCCCAAGTTTGATCTCAATTCCTGCGCTTAATTACCTAGGTCGGCAACATGGTTCATTATTTGAACCTCCAGTTTTTTTAATCTAACAAGGGTAACAATAGTAACAGTAGTACCTACCGTATAGGACATTGTGAGGAATAAGTGAAATAATGTACTCCAAGCCCTCAGCACAGTGCCTGAATTAATTAATGCTACCTATTAATCATTCCAACGATAACTGTATCTCCTTTCTGTATATCCAAAGCACTAACCTTTCATTCCAATCTGCTCATTTCCTTCCATTTAAATCCACAGGCCATGGCAATATCCACCAACCCACATGAATTACTGGAACCAGAAGGCATCTTATAAAGGATGTATCCAGCCAAGGTTATGCATCCAAGAATGCATAAGACCCTCCAGGCAACAGCGGTATTGAAAAAGGTGCCTAGCTGAGAACCAAGGATCTTTTCTAAACTTCTCATTTCACAGAAGAGCAAACCAAGGCTCAGAAATGTGAGGAATATTCTAAGGCCACATGACCACCCCAGGTTCTGCTGTCAACAGACCTGGCTCAGACCTGAGACTGGGAACCCAGGGTCTTGATTCTTGATTACACAATCTTGGCACTACTTCAGACTGCCTTATGGAATTCAACAGGCATTTCCTGAGAAACCACAGTAGAGATCATGAAGGAAAACAAGATGGTGACCCTGCCAAGAACAGTATCACAACCTAATCAGGGAAACAGGAATTGTCAGCGTTAAGAATTCTTAAAGACATGCCAACTAAGGGCTGAGGAGTCATAGTACTGCTTCCAGCTCAGGAAACTTTCATGAAAAGGGCTGGAATGTCTACTAAACTTTGAAGGCTCAGGAGCTAAGGGAGCCATTATGGGCAGCCTAAATCATTTGAGCAAAGGCCCAGAGTTTGAGAAAGAGAGAACACACACATGCCCAAGAGAGCTTGCAAACTTCTTGGACAGATGAGGAGATGAACAAATATCTAGGCTCAGGAGAAGCCAACACTGCAAGGAATCTTACAGAGCTTCAAACTCAGAAAACACTTCCTCTAAGTCTCTTCCCAAATTATCCACAGAGCATCTGCTTTTTGCCTACCTCTGGCGCTGAAAGATTGAGTGCCAGAGAAAGAAACAGCAAAAGCAGTTCATGCAAGGAAATGCAGTTGGAAGACATTCAGGGGGATGAGGCAACTCATTTCCCATCCCTTGGAAACGTGGAAACAGACAGGAATACAGCCAGCCTCTCACTCAAACCTGAGAAGTGGATGGGGTGAGGGATAGTGACAAGTAGGCTCATTATAGTTGATCCTACTAAAGAAAAAATATAGCTTCCAATAGCTTTCAATCACTGTTCTGCTTTGGAGTTCCAACAGTAACCACCGCTCGCCATCACAATGTAAAGGTACTAAGATCATAGAAATAGCACTGTTCCAATTTCCTTTACTTCCTTGGAGTAGATGAAGTGTTCTACCTTGTGCTGTTTAGCATTGTGATATGATAAACCACCCCAAACTTGATGGCATGAAACAATTATTTTACCATATTCATGGATTCTGGTAGTTAGGAATTTAGAGAAGGGTAAATCATAGATAGTATAGCTCTGCTTCATGCTATCTGGGGCCTGAGCTGGACACATGAAAAGGCTGGAGGATGGAATTTTCTAGAAGCATCTTCACTCTAGATGGTAGATGCTGGCTGTTCTGGCAGCTGGGACCTGAGCGAGGCTATCAGCAGAACACCTGCACATGGCCCCTCCGTATGGGGTAAAGGAGGCGGAGGCTGAGTTCCAGGTGTGAGTGTCCCAAGAAAACAAAGAGAGGAAACCTAGACCCCAATGAGAGGAACATCAAGATCACATTGCTAGAACAGGTGAGATAAGAGGGATCATAGCAGCTATCCTTAGAACAAACAACCTGTCACATGTTCCAAAGTATATCCTGTATTTGCCCACTTATGTCCCTGAAGCTTTAGCCATAAAAGAAGTTATGCTGTGGTGGTAAAGCATTTCCTTAGCAGGAGTTACCCACTAAAAATATAAAATCAGCCAGACATGGCCTGTAATCCCAATACTTGGGAGGCTGAGACAGGGTGATCACAGATTTAAGGCCAGTTTCAGAAACTTAGAAAGACCCTCAGCAATTTAGCAAGACCCTGTCTCATAATAAAAAATAAAAAGAGAACCGGGCGTGGTGGCGCATGCTTGTAATCCCAGCATTTGGGAGGCTGAGACCGGAGGATCCGGGTTTGCAGCCAGCCTCAGCTACCTAGTGAGGCACTCCTCAACTTAGTGAGACCCTGTTTCAAAATAAAAAGTAAAAAATAGGGCTGGGGGTATAACTAGGAGGTAGAATGCCCCTGAGTTCAATCCCCAGTACCAATAAATAAATAAATAAATAGCTGGGGATGTAACTCAGAGGTAGAATGCCCTGGTTGGTGTTCAATCCCCAGTGCCACAGAAATAAATAAATAACATTTAAATAGTACTTTACAGTAGTTTGCAAATTCCCTTCATGGTATTCACAATAACCCTGTGACATCATTTTTCCCATCAATTCTACAAATGAAGACCTGGAATTCTGAGAAGTTATATGAGTTTAGTAGGGTTACTTGGGAAGTTAAAGGTAGACTCAGAATTTAAACTCAAAATTTTGGACTCTAAAGTCTCAATTATTTTCACACTTCCAAGAAAATGAAAATAGATTTATCCAATAAGTGCTGAGAAATGTATATATTGTGATCAATAAAAAATAATAAGGAAGTTATTAAAATGATAATAGAAATAATTTCAAAATAGGTTTTAGAAATTATTTTAATAGAAATTCTAGCAATTTACCAGAGTCCTAAGGAAATGAGACACTAGTTAGGTTAATTTTGATGAAACAAAAAAATCTGTTTAGGGGTAAGCCTGAAAAATGCCATGATAGAAAACTCTGAAAGCCAATACTAACTGTCAAGATGGGGGGGGCCACTCAGTGCTAAAGATAAAATCGTGGGCACTAGAATTGGGTGCTGGAGTAGCTCAGTGATAAAGTCCTTGCCTGGTATGCACAAGGTCCTAGGTTTAATTCCCAGCATTGCAAAAGTTAAAATTAAAATGTGTAGGTGCTTCTAAACTTTGCCCTAAAAAGCTGGTGAGGATAGGAGTCTTTATTTTCCTCTTCAATAGTAATTGAATAGTAACTCCAATCAGAATGGCAACTATCAAGAACACAAACAACAACAAATGCTGGCGAGGGTGTGGAGAAGTGGGAACCCTAATACATTGTTGGTGGGATTGCAAATTAGTGCAACCACTTTGGAAAACAGTATGGAGGATCCTCAGACGAATGGGAATGATCCTACCATATGATCCAGCGATCCCCCTACTGGGTATCTA